>MU541276.1:529271-550406 GCA_024362625.1 Silurus asotus | reverse complement strand
TGTGTGTGTGTGTGTGTGTGTGTGTGTGTGTGTGTGTGTGTGTGTGTGTGTATGTAAATGTTTTTTTTGCCAGCCATATGTCGTTCCTCCCAAAACTCTTATGTTAAAATATGTGTAATTAGCTAGGAGACTCTTTACATGGGTTGAAGTGGAAGATCTCCTGCTATAAAGCTCTGATCTACCGACTGAACACTTTTGGAATGAATTGGAATGGTGGCTGCACCACAGGCCTCCTCACCGCACTTACATCAGTACCTGACTTCCATCATGCCTTCGTGACTGAATGTTCACAAATCTCTACAAGCAGACCCCAAAATCATCATCCCAGCAGAAGGAGACTATATGAGGAATGAGATGTTCTAAATAGCACATACAGTGGAACCCGGTTATCTCGCCCTCGGTTTCCTCGACAACCCTATTAAGTCGACCTTTTTTGAAGTGGAACCGCCAAATTCTCGCTTTTTCTAAGCATTGTTTATCGGTTATGTCGCCGAACCCAAATATCTCGAGCACAAAGGGGAAAAAAATTGCCATTTAACGTCGGTTAACTCGGTGCAGCCGCAGAAGAACTCGCGGAAGTGGCGGAAAAATCAAGTCTTACAGCTGCTACAGGTGTTGTATTGTATACTGGTGAATCTCTGCTGTTAGGTAGTGCACATATGCCTGAACAGCACACGGGAGAACATGGGATGACCGGGGGGGGATTCCGCGGTGCGCTTTGGGAAGAAAAGAGCAGCCGTTGAGAGAGTGCCGGTGGGAAGACACGTACCGGGATACGCATGATCGATAACAACGACTGCCGTGAACCAACATATACAACAATAACAGCCAGTGAGAGTGTGGAAGTTTAATTTGGAGCTGGTGATGATGATAAACGAGCACCATATGTGCGCGATTGAAGCGGAGCTTTAGAGAAAGCGGCCGAGAAAGCACCTGCCACGCTGAAGGGGGCCGAAGGGGGGGTGGCAGGTGGATTCATGACAGATAAACATGTACTGTTTGTATTTTTATAGCATGCCTTCATCAAACAAATCACGGCAACGCTGTTGTGTAAAAAAAACCTTCAAAAACACGTGCATGCACATTCTTATTTATTAACGCACATCATGTACATAAAGAAATTTTAAGCACGTTAATATACTGCCGCCATTTTGATTTTCGTTTATCTCGATCATCGGTTACCTCGATGCTTTTTGGCGACCCCCTAGGACATCAACATAACCGGGTTCCACTGTATATCCTTTTGTGAAATAGTGAATATTATTTCCTGCTAAATTATTCTTTAATAAGAATAAATGACTTTTAAATCATAGAAAGATTTAACAAATCATATGATTTAATAGTTTATTACTTGGTGACTGATTCAGTGCTTTAGTTTACACTTACCAGACCCAGTGGCCCCAGTAGAATCTCCTCTCTCTAGTCTCCTCAGCCTGCCACTGCTGGACCGAGCTGGTGGGCCTGTCAATATATAAAACATGTTAATGTATCCTATTTCTGTTTTTTTACACAAATCAGTAAACAGGTACCAACTTAAATTCCATAAACAAGATACACATATTCCTGCATTACATGCTGTCATGGAAGAATTATATTCCCACCAAGTAGTGTACACTGCACCAGAGGTCGTTTGAGCTATTCTGTTTATAGTGTACATACATACAGAGATAAGAGTGTGTGCAAGCAGCAGCGTGTAGGACAGGGGATGAGACTGCACAAGCCGCAGCTGTCACTGGCCCAGGCACAAATACGAGCCTCAACACAGCCAGGGTGACGCACGTGGAACCTCACTGAGAGATTTTGCCTCGATCTGACCCGCTGACAAAACCGAATACTTGATTTTCGTTAGAAATGCTATATTTCTGCCAGCCTCACAATGATGGTTTTACCATCATGTCAATAACTTGGGTATATATGGTATTATTTAATTATTTGTGCTGTTACTGTTCACACCACATGAGGGCACAAGATACAAGTTTAAGATAAACGAGTTAAGTTTTATAGTACAAAAATTATGAACAGTCCATTAGTAATTTCCATTTTTATTATTAATATTATTAGTGGTAATAAATATACAGTATCATGTTTATAGTGTCCCATCTCAAATGATTTCATGATATACGGATTCAACAAACCGAGATGTTGATTAATTATGTATGAATAAACAAATTCAAATTAGTAACATTATATGCTGAAATATTCAATGCAGCAATTTACTGATGTCAAAATAGTGGGATTGAAAAAACTTCACAATGTCCACAATGAACAAAGTTTAGAGGAATTAAAAAAGGCCTTAAATTAAAAGTGTAAATATATTTCCAAGCATGGGCTTCTAGCATGGCACTCATCTGCTTTTGCTGACAATCATGCCAGGATGGGTGTGATTTTCTTTCTTTAGATATAAGTATGCTGAAACTGGCAGCCTGCTTTCCACAGATTTGTGCAAAGTATTTCGGTTGCAGTGGAAAGTAGCCCTACTTTGTACATATTTTGGTACAATTTAACATTAAATAAATAAATCAGATTCCCTAAGAGGTGAAGTGGTCCTCTTGGTCTCGTCTGAGTCAGATATTCCTTTTGTGAAATTTGCGTCAACACAAATAATACCTACATTCGTTCTCCCTGTGTATACCACCCAAGCTTATTTGGAAGTTCTAATGATTAGTTCATGGTCTGTTCCCAGGCTGGTCATACTAATAGTCTGGGGCGATGGTTCAAATCATAGATCCTGAAAACAGTGCAAACAACAGGGCCTCCCCTTTCAGGCTCTTGATAGAGGCAGTATTTGTGTAAGAGGTGGTCCACCGTTTGTACAACACACCCACAGAGATGTACTTTGTGTTGTTGCCACATGCCACTTTATTTTACTAGGAAGCATTACCCTGTTTCACAACCGCTCCAGGAATGATAAGTAATGGAAGCAAAAACATCATTCAGCACAAGCATCCATTAAAGATCCTGCAAAGCAATGGCACAAAATCCTAGTCCTGGCCTTGGTCTTGGTCTATTAGCACTCCATAATGAGTCAAATCCTATGTTAATGTTATCAAAAGACGACACTGTCCAAGGCAAGAATAAGCTTGTTGTGTGATCATAAAACACTTATTACTTCTGGCCAAACTAAGCTGAATCTGACAAGAAGAGATTTGTTTTAGTGAATAGAACGAAATCTTGTACTGACAGGAATTTTTCTTCCGTGACTCAAGGGTGCTGCTCCATCCTTATCTCCGGGTTTATGCATTGTTTGGCATATATATATCAAGCCTCTGCTTCAGACCACGCGTGATTCAGTCTTAAACAGGTAACAACACTTATAGCAGGTAATGACAGCAATTAATTTGACAAGTGTCCACACAGCTTGCAAATACCTACACCCTTATAGTTCAAAGCTATATTTCATATGCCTTGCACAAAATGATGAATTTGTATTCAGCTATAATAACAATATACAATATTTACAGAGACTAAGCTTAGGGACATATCAAGGCACTCCGAAGTGCTTGATGCACAAGCAAAAAGGGGTGGGGTTTATTCATGGCACATTGTCCGGGTTGATGTTGGCTGAATTGAGATCATCTTTAACATGAGTCTTATTGCACTTCTGGCAGGCCTGAGAAGCGAGGGGCCATAACGGGAGCCCGCTACATTCCTGCGTCTGCACATAATAATTACAAAGCACACAATCTGGTTTCAAAGAAATAGAGATGGGTGGGGAAAGAGTGAAATAAATAAAAAGGGACTGAGTAAGTGAACCAGAGGGGGAAAGAGAGACACAGGGAGAACCATCTGTTCTTCTAAATTCCATCCCGACTCATAGAAAACAGAGCATCTAAGCACAAACACCAGAGCTGTCTAGTGCAGAGCTGAGATGCTTAAAAAAAAACTATTACACAAATAACTGAATTTAATGGCTTCTGTAAAAACGTGGTCTGTGAGCTGACATCTATACGCCACTGTATGGACTTTTCAAAACCAAAGAAACATCTTTAGAAAAGAAAAACAGCTTTCAGTTATATTATGTGCTCCAGTTTACATATTGGAGCACAGAGGGAAAAGGGCCTTGCTCAAGGGCCCAAGAGTGGCAGCACGACGATAACAGGGTTTAAACCCCTGACCTTCCAATCAGTAACCCAGCCCCTTAACCACTGAGCTACCACTCCCCCTTTATATTTATAGAATCATTATCTGTATGATGGAAACATTAGTGTAGAAAATGTTTCATAAATCATAAATTATAACACCAATCATAATATGCAGAAGTTTACTCTGAAACATTCAAATATAAAATCCATCTAATTTTCATCTGAAATTTTTACTGGAACTGCAGAAGTTTATAGGACATAGGACACTGCTTTAAACAGTATTTTAATACCCTGTGACTTTCCAGGAGGTTCATCTTTTATTAACGATGGGGAATTTCCATTTAGGAATGGCAAACCCATGCACAATAAGTGTACAAGTGAACGTTTTAAAGTTCTTTAAAGCATTATTGATTGAAGAGATCACGCAGAAACATGCAGCTCAGTGCACAGTGTGTGTTGTGTGTGAGTGTTATGCAGTTGCATAAATTATTTTTCTACAAAAATACGTTAAAAATATGGTTTTAATATTTGATGTATAGGCAAAAAAAGGAATTTTGCTGAGACTTGGCAACCCATTAGGCAACCTTCACACTCATGCCCTTCAAGCTCTGCGTTAAGGTCGCAACCTTGATTCGCACAACTTTTTCAATTCACTCGGTTGAAATTCAGTTCAGCTGCACATCTCAGGTGTCAGTGTGAAGCTCTTAGACATGCCTCCTATTCACGTGTATTTGTATGTGTTCAAAATGTGCACATTGTGAAAAATGTATCTCCGTACAGCACTGTCTTCATTCTCACATTTGGGTTTGTAGTTTCTACACTAATAAATGATTCGCAAAGACTCTTATTGCAGACTCTTTGCATAAGCCTTTGTGATAGTAAAAGGCATTTTATTTCTGTTTTATCAACTTTGTGACAAAATAAGATAACAATTCTTAACTGTTATAACATAGGTGATAACGGGAAATAACCTCACTTCGTATTTTACAGGAAAATTCCCATTTCTCCCAAAATTGAATGTTATTAGAGATATATAGAGTGTTGTCTTTTATTTCACTGCACATTGAGGTATAAGAGAACTAAACCACTTCTAGATGATCTGATATAAGCAAACAAAAAATTCAGGGCATTAGACCACCCTGTGTTATACTCTTAAAACTTGTGTCGTGTTTTATTAAAAAAATGGCTGCTTTTACATATATTCTGCTGAGTGTCATTTGAAGTACTTGTCTCCCGAAAATGTTCAAAAAAGCTCCAGTATTTGGATTAGGTTTACTCTACACCAAAACCACATGGTTCCGGCAGTTAACCACGCTGTCACTCTGTGGAAATCTGAGTGCCCTAATTGCTTTTAATTCCCAACCCATGGGTAAAAGCGCTGCCAAACTCTGCAGTCGCATGGCTAATCAATATTCAGCACACTGTTCTTATACGTGTATAACTTTTTATTATTAACCTAACGAGCTTGCGGTTTATGAAGTGTGCATGCACTGGAACCCAACCAGACCATGTATGTCAAATTGATTTCCCTGGCTATAAATAAACTGTTAACTCAATGGTGACAGATCAGGTGAGGCAAAGGAGGAAGAAAAAGTACAATAAAAAAGCTATCATTGCTCAGAAGGGCTCGGAGCAAAAGATTACTCTCTAGTGGGCAATCCTCCAGGAAGGGGATTAACAAAGACATGCATTCATCCTTCTATAATGATTCCCTTCCTGTTGAGTATGTGGAATCCCTGACTGATTCAAAGCCTTGCGGCGAAGAACTTCGGATGTGTCACGCTCGGTCTAAGAGGAATCTGTCTACATTCTCTACAGGTTTTAGTTTCCGATATTCACCACCTGTAATGTTCAAGCGAATATAGGAATGCTGTTAAAAAGACATATATGGAGTATAATGTTTACACAAGACCAACCATCATGTTACTTATTGACCAGTAGTGCTGAGTCCTGAGTAGTGCTGAAGATTTTTCCACTCAGATTTTTAAGATCTCTCTTATACACACACACACACACACACACACAAACACACACACACACACACACACACACACACACACACACACATTGTTTTGGTTGTTGTCTTGTCTTTTTCCTCCACTGGTGAACTGAACTACTCAACAGCCAATGAGCATACGGTGGATAAAAAATAGATAAATGTGCATGTGTGTACCTGTGTGTGTGTGTGTGTGTGTGTGTGTGTGTGTGTGTGTGTGTGTGTAAAAGCGATAGGGAAACAGAGAGACTACATGATCCAACATGTGCGCGAGACTAGTTGGGTGTGCTGTATCAATGACTTTGGCGAACCTTAAGAAGTTCTACATTCCAGCCAAATAAGTGTGTACACAAGGTGTACTAAGGGGGTTATGGCTCGGTGCTGATTACAGAGGACAAAGCCTTTCTCATTTCAGGTCCATCACGTAACCGACCTGGTACGAAGATCTGGTATAACAGACAGTATACCCACAAGACAATGCTGAAGCACCTCCGGCTGATGAACGCAAAGATATATTCCAGCAATAAGCAGAATCAACAGGAAGGTGTCTTTCTTAAGTCAGTAAGACAGGTCTTTCAGCAAACCCTCATGCACAACAGAAAATGTCAGTGTGTTGATCTAAAAACAACAGTGACATGTCTTTTATTTTCCTGCACACATATCTCTCAATAAGGAACTAAGGGTTTGTGGGGTTTGTCTGACACACCCTGTAGGTAAGAGTAAATGAGATAAGCAGGGTAACAACCTTTTGTAAGGGTTTATCAGCTGAGATTGCCAGCTTCTCCAATCAATTACAGTAAATAACATATAACATTATATTTATCCCATATTTATTCCCATGTAACAGGACTACTGCAGACAGATACCTGTGCAAGCAGAGCTATGGGGAAAGTGGCAGCTCATAAAACCTAAAAGCCAGAAATGCTTATTATAAACTCACCTGAAGACGACTTCTTCATTGTATTCCCACCTGCGACAATAACTCAGATATATACTGTAATATCACACACTTCCTAAGGGTTCAAGGCAGCTGGAGGTCCGAAGATGTTTTTTCCCTACAGTTCTCACGTTAACGCGTGTAGCCCCGCCCCCTTCCCGAGTCAGGAAATCGCCGTAGGGTCGAGTTCACGCTGATTGAGATCATAGACAGCTTGTTAAAACCACCGCACAAAAATGAACCGTATCTTTTCGCTTAGAGTCAAAGCATGTACACCTGAAGACTGCTCCGCCTAGGAGAAAGAGTTGTACACACCTGAGTTGTGAGCTGTTGTGTTTTTTTCCTCTCCAGTAAAATGCTGAGGCGGTTCCACTGTTACTGCGCAACAAACTGCCATTGAAATAGTGGCATCAGTGGTGGCAGCGTATATATATATATATATATAATATATATATATATATCCAAACTATAAATAGACAAATATGAAATTATGCAGTAAATAAAGTGTGCTCAACCACCCAGAATATGTTTTAGATTTTCATTTGTCTAAATAGCACCATTTAGCATTTAAGACAGCTTGGCAAATTCCTGCAATTCTGTAATCAAAATCACGAGGTAGTCACCTGGAATGGTTCTCAATTCACAGCTGTGCCGTGTCAAGAGTTCATTTGTGCCATTTCTTGGCTTCTTAATGTGCTTTAGTTGTCTTGTGCAGAGAAAAGGGTGAGTACAGGGTCAATACTACTAGTGCTACTGCAGCTGCTGTATAAATCCATATTACGGCAAGTAACACTCAGTTAAAGAAAGAGAAAAAAAAAAGTCCATTATTATGTCTCAAGAACTTAAAACGATCCTCCAAAACCATCAAATGCTGAGAGGAAACAAGCTCTTATGGACCATCTTAGTAATGGAGCTACCTCTGCTGCAAAAGATAAGTTTATTAGCATTACCAGCGTCAGAAAGGCTACTGTAAAAAAATCTATATAAAATATATTTTGGTTTGTTTAAGATTTGTTTGTTTTCTACATAATTCGAAAAATATTCTTTAATCGTTTGGATGAAAACCTTAAACAGAAAGACAGAGGCCTACGATTGTATAGGGTCTTTGGATATGGTAGCATCAAATTATTAGTTACCTATTAGTTACCTTCACTTGAACTAGGAGACCCAAACCTCTTGCAACATGACAGTTCCCCTGTGCACAAAACCAGCTTTATAAAGAGAAGATATATGTACATGGGCTGGAGTGGAAAATCTTTAAGATCTTGCCTGATATAGAGCTCTGACAAACATTTGTCTAAACCACTTTGCAGGGTTTAAGATAAGCTCAGCTGAAGATAAGAAAAACATATTTTTGTGATTTTTAGCCCATCCACCTTAAGGTTTTTAAAGTGTGGTTATTTAGATAGACCCATTTGGTGTTTCTCTTCTGAACTCTTTCAACAACAAGATGTTCAAGCCTGTCATCTTTTGCTTATATATTTTTTCTCCCATCTTTTCTCTATAAACTTTTCTATAGACTTTTATGAGGTCAGATTTTTATAAAATACTCAAACCAACCCATCTGGCACCAACAACCATGCTATGGTTGAAATGTTGGAGATCACATTTTACATTTTCTGATGTTTAAATGTATTATAAATGAAATATAAAAGCTAATTTCAAGCAAGATCTATTTGACTAAAGCCTTCCCTAAAGATTCTAAGTACATATTAGACCAGAAATTAAGCCATGAAACCCATGGACTTTACAAAATGCTGCGAATAAGGATGGGAGAAGGGTGTTGAATTATTTGTAAAACCTTAAACTTTTCTTCTGTTTTCTCCACCAGAGGACTTTATTTCTTTATCCCAATTGGTAGTGTTTTTTTAACCTTTTGTGAGCTCTCTCTGATATATTCTATGCACCTAAATCCCGCTAGATGGCACCATGGGAAAACCTTTCAAACCAGCTTTCACTCTAGAACAGGGGTCTTCCACGTTTTTCAGGTCAAGGACCCCTTAGGCGATGGGACATGGGGCAGGGACCCCATGTTACAAAAAAGTGTCAAACATAGCCACTGATATTAATAGAAACCAATCATATTACTCTAGCTATATTATGTTAAGACAATTAGAAGTACCAAATATTTCCAAAAGTATTGGGTCACCTGATCTGCTATATGTGGTTCTTTCCCCAACTGTTACCACAAAGCTGGAAACACTTAATTGTATGGGACGTCTTTAGATGTGCTATAATACAATTTTGCATTTACTCGAACTTAGAAACCCAAACCTCTTGCATGGCAGTGCCCCTGTGCACAAAGTGAGCTCCTTGAAGATGTGGTTTACATGCTTTAAAGAGAAAGATCTAGAGGGGCCTGCTATAGAGCTCTGATCTCATCTCTTCTGAAAACTTTGGGATGAATGTAAACACTGACTGCACCCCAGATCTCTTCTCCTACATCAGTACCTGCCTTTCGTAACACCTTTGTGGCTGATGAACAAAATTATCATAATCACACTCCAAAATTTAGTGAAACAGCTTCCCAGAAGGATGTAGGGAATTATAATAATTATTTGGGACTAAATGTGGAATGCAATGGTCAAAAATCACATATCATACATTCGTATCAGGTGACCCAATACTTTTGGAAATATAGTGTATGTTGTTGTTGTACATACATCATTGTCTGTCTACTTTTATATATGTTTTTAATCTTTTAAAATATTTATGCATCATAACAAACATATTTTGCAATAAAAATCACAATTTATTAAGTTGTTCACAGTTGTCTTTTATTTTAATAGATTTGCTGTTTCATACATTTTCCTTTTACTATCAGGTGCAAAATTTGATAAATTTACATGAACTTTAGCTTTTATTATAAAATAAAAAAAATGATATGAAAAGGCAAAATAATATATATATATTTTACCAAATTTCCTTTATTAATCAGTACAGTCTGAACAATTCCAGGGTGAAGGTGACTCTCGCTAAGGATGGACTTATCCGCATTTATTTATTCATGTTTTCTAAGAGCAAATCGGAAAAGGAAATGTTTTTTCTTGTGTTCATTTCTTTGGCACTGTCCATGTTCTGTTGCTAGTGTCTAGTCTAGTCTTCTTGACTCCGTGAAACACTTTTGGAAATTGTTTGTTGCCTTACTGCACTTGACCATTAAAACAATAACTACTCCAAACTCTGGTCCTGCTTTTTGTCCAAACAACCCATAACATCTGAATGGTTATTGTTCCCACACTCCCGTAGGCATAGCCAAGGTGGGAACGTAACAAGTGGGGGCTTGACCGGGAGCTGTTTGGATAGGGTTGGTTATTGAATTTATGGTTTATTGAGTGTTCTGGTTGACCGGTCAATAGTCTTGACAACCTTTGATCTTCAGCTGTTTGTTTCTTCTCCAAGTCTGGATATTTTTGAGTGTCGGAAGGATAACCTATTAGAGCTAACTGTTTACTATAGTGTACCAGTTTCTCGGAGTCTGGTGAAAAAAGAGCTCAAGTGTAAGGTTCTTGCTAAGCTGTGTGAATTAGGGGGTCTTAATGTTGATACAACTGTGGCTAGTGGTGTGGAATCCACTGATGTTGGTTCTGGGAATTTAGGTGCAGAGTTGGTTGAGCCGAATGTTGAAGCCAGAGCTACCTTACTCCACTTCGACCCATTATCTCCTTCTTTGTCTGCAGGATCAAGGGATGAGGCCCGTGCCAAAGTGCGCATTGCACGTCTCTAATTAGAGGCTCAAGAGAAAGCAGAGGCATGTAAAGCAGAGATGGAGTTTAGGATAGCTGTGTATAAGATGGAACTTGAGGTAGATCTGGAAGTCCGATTAAGGGAAGTGGAATTAGAATTAGAATTAGAATCTCTTCAATATCTACTGTCCACTCGGATAACTCGGTCTTCCCCTCCTCTGCCACTGTCCTCTCCGCCTGCACCTCCTGTAAGGCCTGTCCCTATGCCTCAGTCTGCTTACTCTGTCCCAGCCACACCTGCTTTTAAAGTTAGCAAAAACATTGTTTTGGTTTCTCCTTTCCGAGAAAGTGAAGTAGACACTTATTTCGGTGTTTTTGAGCATAATGCTATAGCCTTAAAATGGCCAAAAGGTGTGTGGTCTTCCTTGCTTCAGTGTAAGCTTGTTGGAAAAGCTCAGGAAGTGTGTTCTTCATTGTCCCTGGAGGATAGTTTACAGTAAGAAGTAGTTACAACGACTATACTCCGTGCTTATGAGTTGGTCCCTGAAGCCTACAGGCAAAGTTTCAGGAACCTTAGAAAACGTAGAGTTTGCCCGAGAGAAAGAAACATTTTTGGAAAAGTGGTGTGCTTCTAGTATAGTAAATGATTTTGACTCCTTGAGAATTCCCTACCTGATCGTGTTGTGGTCTACCTAAATGAGAGGAAGGTTTCCTCTGTTCAGAAGCTGCTGTCCTCACAGATGAGTTTGTGTTGACTCATAACGTCTTCAAGCAGACTAAGATAAAACCTTCAGTAACCACTGATCCGTAGTTAAAGACGACTCGGTCTAGTAGGTCGAATTCTCCTTCTAGCTAGATGTTTTTATTGTCATAAGCCTGGCTATGTAGTTGCAAACTGTGCAAGTTTAAAGCAAAAGCAAGCCAGGCAGAAACAAGCTCCTAGTCCTACCCAACGAATTGCACTAGCAAAAACCCTTAGTCCCGCTTCAGATTTTGTTGGACCGAATGTTGAAGAATCTGTTAATTCATGTTATCAGCCATTTGTAACAGACGGTGCATGTTCTTTAGTTGGGAAAGATCAAACTCTCGTACCTGTTAAAATTCTTCCAGATACTGGCGCAACTCACTCATTTATATTAGCTGATGTGTTATCTTTTTCAGACAAGTCCTTCTGTGGAACACATGTCTTTTGTTAGGGGATTACTATGCAGTACATTAAAGTTTCTCTTCACTATGTGCACTTGAGCTCAAATCTAGCTACAGGGATCTATACATTTGCGGTATGTCAGTCTTTACCTGTGGAAGGTGTTACTTTCATATTAGGGAATGACATAGCTGGAGGTAAATTCCTTCCAGTCTTAGAAGCTCTTGAGAGTCCTGCTGACAATCTCTTACCAGATGATCTGTCACGTGATCACCCCACAGTTTTCCCTGTATGTGCTGTGACTCTAGCTTAAGCTCGTTTTTTAGAAGATGTGGTTGACATATCAGATTAGTTTCTTGCTAAAGATGATGCAGAGTCTGCTGTGTTGACTCCTCCCATGGCTTGTTCTTTCGACCCAGTGACTTCTATGAAAATTCAGAGCACAGATGTTGACCTTGGTGAGTTACCTATTAGTTGTTAACAATTTATTGAGGCTCAAAAGGATGTGTGTAATCAGGAAGAGTTGAGCAAAACGAGCAGTAGCCTATTTTGTACAGAGAACAATCTCTTAATGTGGAACCCAGTTGTGAATACGTATTTTATGAAGAAGGAGGATCATAGGGTGACGTATCAGAGTGGAGGAGATGCAACCTGAAGGAGATTGAAGACTGTAAGGTGTTGACAGGGGAACAGTGTAGCTAGAGAGCATTGGATGGTGGTCTGTAGGAGGGTTTTGGAGGTGAAAAAGAAAAGAAGGGGAGTGAGGACTGGGAGAAGAATAAGATGGTGGAAACTAAAGGAGGAAGAGTGTAGTGTGAGGTTGAGGGAAGAGGTCGGACAGGGGCTCGGTGGTGTTAAAGAGATGCTAGATGAGGGAGGCAGCTAGAAAAGTACTTGGTGTGACATCTGGAAATAGAAAGCAAGACAAGGAGACGTGGTGGTGGAATGAGGAAGTGCAGGAGAGCATAAGGAGAAAGAGGTTGGCAAAACAGAAGTGGGATCGACAGAGTGATGAGAAAAGTAAGCAAGAGTACAAGGAGATAAAGGTAAAGAGGGATGTGGCGAAAGCCAAGGAAAAGGCATATGAGGAGCTGTATGAGAGTTTGGACACTAAAGAAGGAGAAAAGGATTTGTATCGATTGGCCAGGCAGAGAGATCAAGCTGGGAAGGATGTACTGCAAGTTAGAGCAATAAAGGGTGGAGAGGGAAATGTGTTGACTAGTGAGGAGAGTTTGTTGAGAAGGTGGAGGGAGTATTTTAAACAGCTGATGAATGAGAAAAATGAGAGAGAGAGAAGGTTGGATGATGTGGAGTTGGTGAAGCAGGAAGTGGATAAGATTAGTAAGAAGGAAGTGAGAGCAGCGATTGAGATTATAAAGAGTGGAAAGTCAGTTGGACCAGATAACATACCGGTAGAAGCATGGAGATGTTTAGGAGAGATGGCAGTTGAGTTTTTAAACAGATTGTTTAACAAGATTCTGGAAGGTGAGAAGATGCCTGAGGAATGGAGAAGGAGTGTGCTGGTCTTTAAGAATAAGAGAGATGTGCAGACCTGCAGTAACTACAGGGGTATTAAGTTGATCAGTCACACTATGAAGTTCTTGGAAAGAGTAGTGAAAGCCAGGCTGAGAGAAGAGGTGACCATCTGTTAGCAACAGTATGGTTTCATGCCGTGGAAGAGCACCACAGATGCCTTATTTGCTTTGAGAATGTTAATGGAGAAGTATAGAGAAGGTCAGAAGGAATTGCATTGTGTATTTGTGGATTTAGAGAATGCGTACGACAAGGTGCCAAAAGAGGAGTAGTGGTATTGTATGAGGAAGTCAAGTGTGTTAGAAAAGTATGTGAGGGTGGTGCAGGACATGTATGAGGACAGTGTAACAGCAGTGAAGTGTGCAATAGGAAACGACAGACTGGTTCAAGGTGAAGTCTGACTGCATTAATGATCGACCCTGAGCCCTTTCCTGTTTGCAGTGGTAATGGACAGATTGACAGACGAGGTCAGACAGGAGTCTCCCTAGACTATGATGTTTGCGGATGATATTGTGATTTGTGGTGAGAGTAGTGATCAGGCTGCTCTCAACCTGCTCTCTACTCTCACCACAAATCACAATTTTATCCACAAACAGCATAGTCCACAGAAACTTTTGTCTGACCTCGTCCTGCACACTTCACTGGTGTCACATTGTCCTCATACATGTCCTGCACCACCCTCATATACTTTAACACACCAGACTTACTCATGCAAAACCACAACTCTTTGGGACTCTGTTGCACGCTTTCTCTAAATACAAATACACACAACGCAACTCCTTCTGACCTTTTCTTTACACCTCCATCAACATAAAAAAAAAAGCACTTTGCATCGTCTTATTAGCTGCTCTTACTTCCTCTTTACTAATCCTATCAATTTCCAATGCGATGCTGTCTAGCTACACTGTCCCCTGCCAACACCTTACAGTCTCCAATCTCCTTTAGTTTGCATCTCCTACATAGAACATAGTCCACCTGTGAGCACCTTCCTCCACTTTATACATCACCCTATGATCCTCCTTCTTAATCTTAAAATAAGTACCACTGCCATTTCAATCCTTTTAGCAAAATCTACCACCATCTGCCCTTCCACATTTCTCTTTTTAAGGCCATACCTACCCATCACCTCTGTTCCCTTCCACTGATATGCCCAGTGAAGTCTGCCCCAATCAAAAATCGTTCTTTCATAGGTACACCTTCTACCACTTCATTTAACTTACTCCAGAATTTTTCCCTCTCCTCCATCTCACAGCCCACTTGTGGAGCATAAGTACTGGTGACATTTATAATAACCCCTTCAACATACAGCTTAATTTTCATGACTCTATCCGAAACTTCTTTTACCTTCAACTAATCCCTTTTTTTTTTATTCAGGACTAAATTATTGTTCATACATGACTAAACTAGATTATGAAACTCCTACCTGCAGGCGTCTTCATTGATTTGTCTGCTGACAATCTACCAAAGCTGTGATAAGTGCGAGTGATACAGAAGTGAGATCAATTGAGCTATTGCTATAACAATCTGTGCGTATAATGGCCCTAATGTGTGACATTATTTATAAGTTTTTCATAGCACTTCTTAAAAGCAGGCAGTACAGTAAATCCCCTTCTGTCTTTGTAAACTTCTTTCGCCTCTACTTATCCTCCTTTGGCCAACAGTAGCCCAATCTTTACTGATACCCTGTTTGCTAACAATACTTTGTTGGTACCTCGTTGGTAACTCGTGCCTCTAACGATTCAGGATCCTGGATGCATTTCCTAACGATTCAGTATAAAAGTCTGATTCCTAATCCACATATATGATTTGGCACATGTTTTGTGCTGGACATGGCTTCATCTAATGCATCATTCTGCTTCATTCTGTTTATATTTGCATATAAACAGAAGACAAAGAGCATTAACGATACCAGGTTCCTTATAGTGTAGACTAAAAAAAAGATCTCACGTGGTTAACACCTCTCCATTTCAGAAAAAACACAGCAAAGGTTATACTTCTTGCGGAAACTTAAATAGGCCAGACAACCTCTGCTGCTTTTAGTGAACTTCAGCCACTGCATTATTGAGAGCACACTCACCAATCACATTACAATGTATTACTGAATGCTAATTGCACTGGGGAAAATCCACATAGTCTGTTGTGTACATGTATATATGCAAGGACTCATTTAGTTTAATCCAAGTTTTTGTTTATCAAAGTATATTAAATACTAGGTAGGTTACAGTTCTATGCTTTTACAAAAAAATGCATTAGATGAAATCTACTTTATATGAAATCTACTCTATATCTATTAGGGTTGCACAAGCCATGTACTCTTAGTTTTGGTCTCAAGCTCGGATAAATGGGGAGGGTTATGTTTTTTTTCTGAAATGGAGAGGTGTTAACCACGTGAGATCTTTTTTTAGTCTACACTATAAGGAACCTGGTATCGTTAATGCTCTTTGTCTTCTGTTTATATGCAAATAGGTCTTCCTAAATCTCCTAAAATTTACAACTAATCCCTTTTTTTTTTTTTAAGTTCAGGACTAAATTATTGTTCATACATGACTAAACCAGATTGTAAAATTCCTACCTGCATGCATCTTCATTGTTTCTTTGAGACAATGCGAGTGATACAGAAGTGAGATAAATTGAGCTATTGCTATATGGCCCTAATGTGTGACACTATTTATACGTTTTTCATAGCACTTCTTAAAAGCAGGCAGTACAGTAAAACCCTATTGTACAATCAACTAATAGTACGAGCAAACGAAGATACAAGCGACCTTCTTTGCAAAACTTTACCCTATTTTGCGAGCAAATTTGGAAGGCACAAGCAAACCCACACTGCCGGTTACCCGCTTTCGGCCGAGGGTAGCATTAGTGGCCTAGTTGATGATGTGTCGCCCGGTCGCTCTCGTTGTTCAGAGCAGCAAAAACGTAACTTTTCATAAGTGTTATATTATTATTTTACTAGAAATCTTGAAAATCTGTCTCCCAAGAAAATCAGTGATGGTGCTGGGAAAAAAAAATTGAATTCCGATTAAAACTAAGAAGGAAATAGTGGAAAAGTAGGAGCGTGGTGTGCGTCTCACACTCACAATCAACCACTACCACATGGGTAAGTGTTAAATTATGTTTACGGTAATTTGCGGTGCATTTGTTTGTTAAAATAGGCTACAAATATTTTTTAAGTGCAGAAATAAGTGATTGAATGATGTCTCGAAATGGAATAAATCACTTTTACATTCATTCTCATGGGGAAAATCGGTTCGAACGTACAAGCAAATGGACCTACGAGCAATTTTGAACTTATTATGCTCGCCTAATGGGGTTTTACTGTAGTCCTTAAGGCATTCCCCTACAGGTGTTTTTTGCACAAGTATGATAATGGCTTACTCTAGAAGCTCCACTTCCACTTCCAAGCTTTTTTGGCCAAGCATTTGGTCATCAAAACAAGCCAAAGCTGTTTGAGGGAATCCGAAAGAGAAAGCTTATTACTACATTTGTGAGAAATTGTTCTTATAGTCAATATTGTTTTTATTAACTCCCACGTGCTACAAGTGTTGTTGTTCTAAGAAATAATCTTAATGTGCAATTGTAAAATTAATACTAGCCAATTTTTCTATTTTTTTGAGATGGCTATGCGTGAACGTGATAAAATATTGAAGTGTCTTGTTAAACATTATTTAAACCCAAACCAAATTAAGGCATAATTAAAACACCTATGATTTCAGGAAGTTAACCAACTATACTTTCTTAACTTGTCAAATAATAAGTCTTATTCCTGATATACAATAATATTACATTTATACTGATTTAAATATGATTAGTTAAACTTACCCAATTAAATTACAGCATTTGTCTGCTGAGGTGGATCAACCAATTAGCTAAATTTGGTGATAGTAAATCTGCCCAGGAAAAGTACTTAGCTAGATTTTGGTGTTTGTTTTTTCTGTGTTGTTTTGGACATTTGGATATACCTTTTTTGAGTTTTTTTTTTGCAAATACTCCACTTCATAATTGAGTGAACGGAGCATTGTAGCAGTTGCTCATTGTATGGCTTGAGAGCTTAAGTAAACGATTGCGGATCCTTTCGTTTCCACCAAGAATGAGATTTCGTTGATGGGGTATGGACATCTACAATTGTAATTATTGTTCAGTTAATTGTGTTTTGGATTTAGTTATTCTGATTTATTTAACTGATTGAACATTTGTTTTATGTATGATATTTACCTGAGTTATTTTTGCGTCATGAAAGGGGTAAGTATCCAAATTTTTGGATTTTGATGCAACATGTTCATTAAAAAAAGGAAACAAACAAACACAGGGAAACAAGTTATTACTAAATCCTTAGTATATTATCTGTGTACTAATTGAGTTTCATAATTCTTGATTTATATTGGCATTGAAATTGATGTCTATTTTTTTTTTTTCCTCAGTGCATAAAAAATCTGGGTTTAAACTCTGCCGTTCCAGAACTCTTAATTTCTTAGTTTTTAGCCAGTCATTAGTGGATTTGCTGGTATGTTTGGGTCATTTTCATAATGCAGAGTCCAGTTCCACTTTAGCTTTCATTTTTTTTTTTTACAGATGGTCTCACATTTTCCTCAAGTGCTCTGAGATACACGGTAGAATTCATGGTGGATTCTATGATGTGAGCTGGCCATGTCCTTCTGCAGAAAAGCATCCCAAAACCAGGACACTTCCACTCCCATGTTTCAAGGTTGGTAAAAGGTTCTTTTACTGGAATGCTGTATTTAGTTTTACGCCAAACATGTCCTCTGTTCCTGTGTCCAAATAATTCAATTTTAACATCATTCCAGTAGTCCTATGCTTTTTCTTTGTTCTCTCTGGCAAACTTCAGTCTGGCCTCCATGTTTTCCATAGAGAGCAAATGTTTTCTCCTTGCACACCTCCCACAAAGGTAACCACACTTGTGACTTGTGACTAAATGTGTGTAGTCTATTTCTGATTGTAGAGGCATGCACCTTCGCATGTAAGAGTAGTAAGTGCCTGCTGTAGGTCCTGTTATGATATTTTAATGTTTTTGGTGACTACTTTTAGAATCTTGCGGACTGCTCTCGGGGTGAACTTACTTGAACAGCCAGACCTGGGCATGTTGGAGTTGTTTTAAATGTCCACCATTTGTATAAAAGATTTTATGGATTGTCACCCTGATATTTGCTGTTTGCATATCATGTTTTATTAGACATCTGGTTTTCCTATGTTTTTGCAAAAGAGGTAAATATTACATATTTTGCATGACCCAAAGATTCGAAGAAGACAGTTTAATTAGAAATACCATATTTTGAAATAAACCAGAGAGTTCAAACATACATTGTCTTTAATTCTCTCTCTGGTTTCTTTATTGTTTAATAATATAAAACAAATTTAATCTGCTGTGCATCTGGAAAGTATTCACAGCGCTTGACTTTTTCGCATCTTATGTTACAGCCTTTTAAGTCGTAGTTTTTGAAGTGGAACCGGCAAATTCTCGCTTTGTATGATCATTATTTATTCGGTTATGTCGTTTTTTTTATGTCGCCGAACCCTCCACACACTCTCGGCCCGTTATTGGTTGTGCATGATCGTATGTGTTGGTTCATGGTGGGCTGTGTAATCGCGTATCATATCCCGCTGCGTACCCTTCTTCTCTGACTCTGCATTCTCTCAACGGCACCGTGGATTACCCCGAGCCTTCTGTTTTCCTTCTGTCTGCACCACGTTTATCCGTTGCTACCCAGCGCTGCACTTTCCATAGTGCGGATCTGTGGATTCTCTACACGAACTGTCTCTGCTTTCACAAAACTTTGTGGACTGTGCTCCCGGAGCGCACCACTGGAAATTACTGCTTCGCTACAAGTATTGGTGGATTATTTTCTGAGTATTCTTAATAAACATTGTTTGCGTTTACTTCAGCTTTCGCCTCCTTATCCGCATTACAGGTTATCTCGATCCGCATGACCAATCAAACAAATCGCGGCAAAGCTGTTGTGTAAAAAACCTCCAAAAACACATGCATGCACATTCTTATTTAATACCGCACATCATGTACATAAAGAAATTTTAAGCGCGTTATATTATAATATATTGCCGCCATATTGGATTTTGTTTATCTCGATCATCTCGACGCTTTTTGGCGTCCCCTGGGCCGGCGACATAACCGGGTTCCAGGGTATTCACAGCCCTTGCTGGGTACTTTGTTAAAGTACTTTTAGCAACAATAATGGCTTAAGTCTTTTTGAGTATGATAGTATATTGGTACACCTTTGTTGGTGTTTTTTTTCGTCTTTTTTTTGAAGCTCCATCAGTTTGGATGGGGAGCGTCAGTGCACAGCAATTTTCTGATCTCTCCAGATGTTCAATCAGGTTCAAGTCTGGGCTCTGGCTGGGCCACTCGAGGACATTAAAAGTGATTCTAGTAGCCACTCACTAGTTATCTTGGCTTGACAGGTTTTCATCAAGGATATCTTAGTACATTGCTGAAATCATCTTTCCCTCGATCCTGACCAGTCTCCCAGTTTAACATTCCCACAGCATGAGGCTTGACGCTTGCCATTCAGTCCAAAGAGTTCAATCTTTGATAATCATGGTCTGAGAGTCCTTCAGGTATGTATGTATGTATGCATGTATGTATGTATGTATATGTATTTTCTTGCTGTAACTTTTCTTGATATAAATTGCAAGCAAATTAGATTTGTCGTCTTCACTTTTTGGCTGATCCAAAAAATTATCCAGTCCGTGACTCAAAAACCATAATATGATCCGAACTATTATTTTTGTTAACTGTTGCACCACTGATAAATTAAAGTATACAGTTCTGTGTTTTAGTTTGAAATGATACCAAACTTTGTGAACTTTCTGGTGTTTTTTATTTGGCCATAATCTTCTCCTCGTCCCTCGCTGTTTTCTCTCCAATTTTTTTCATTTTGTAGGGTCTGCTGTAACCTGTGCAGAGCGCTCCAGAGTTTAGCAGGTGGTGGGTCTGTAATAATGGTTCGAGGGTAACACAGATAACGATGAAAGAACAGAATTTTGAGAACAGCCTGCTGCAGAGGACATCTCCCCAGAAAACGCATGTAGTGCTTGATGATGATGTTGTCAAAGTTTTGAAAGGTAAGTTGACAGGAATTAAAATTGTAAACATGAAACATGTATATTTAATGTTTCAAGCCATCGTTTTTGTGTGTGTGTGTGTGTGTGTGTGTTACAAAATGATTCTCTTATTTTGATTACAAAATTATTTATTTATAATTAATATTATTTGTATTGTTAATCCAACCTGTGAGTTATGTTTAATTGTAAGTAATGTTTTAAATTGTTGTTGTTTGTTAGTTAAAGCATAGGTTTACAATTATTTAGATTGTGCATTTGCCTATGCTTACATGGAGTAAGTCATTGGTCACTGTAAGCATTTCTTCCAAATGTAATTATGACTTTTGTGATGGAAGACAAAAATATTTAACTGAAGCTGATATGAGGCTTTAAGTAAATGCACAGAGAAACTGGTAAACGAAAAAGGGTAATTTAACAAATAATTATTTTAATAACTGAAGGTCAGCCAACAGTGGATTTTATGAATACCGATCGCTAGGTTGGATCATACTTCCTGATAATCGATTTAGCACCGATAGTTTTGGATACAGGATAAAAAAAAAACCTAAATGATCCATGTAAAATAATAGCTACTGAACTTAATTTAAAAAACTGTGCTGAAGGAAATAAATATGAACATATTCATGAATAAATATAATTAAATAAATTATATATTTTTT
>MU541276.1:505952-529260 GCA_024362625.1 Silurus asotus | reverse complement strand
TATATAGAGAGAGAGAGAGAGAGAGAGAGAGAGAGAGAGAGAGAGCAAGAGAGAGAGAGCGAGAGAGAGAGAGAGCGAGCACTCTTTTTGTGGCATCTCTTCTAAAAACAAACAGAACAGTCAGTATTTTACCTCTTAAGTCCGCTTTTCTTAAAGTCCCCTGGCAGACCAGAAGCCAGCATTCAACTATCAGTGCCTCAATAACTAAAGAAACTTTATGTTTGAAAGTACAATCTTTATTATCAGATTAAGATATGGTATGAAATAAAATAAAAAATAATAATGTCCCTGGCATTGTTCAGAGGGCCGTTCCAAATGTGGGGGCCATAATTTTGGGAGCCCTCGGGTTACACCAACTAATGAGTAACAGGGAGAAATAGCTCTCCATTCTAACAATTTTAGGTTACAGTGTTGTTACAATAGCATGCAATTTTTTTTAAACATGTAATAACTATTTTTCCCATGACCAGTATTGAGCATTTTTTGTCTTTAGTTATTTCCTTTTTTAAAAACTGTACCAACTGCAACCAAGTTGCAGATTTTGCTATATGAGTGTAAGACAGTCTTGATTGTTTCTTATTCTACCCAGATTGCCATTACTTATTCTGATGTTGCAGTCCCAAAGAGAATGTTTGAAAAACTCTTTTTACCCAAGACCTGCTTACATTACTTTAAAAAAAAAAAAAATTTAGCAAGATGCACACTCACAGAGAAATGTGGTATTTAAACCTCAAGGGACCAGTCGGACCCTTGTCAATGTGCTCATAGGTATGTTTAGTTCCTGTACAACATCCCCTTTTTTTATTACTTTTGATCTTCCTAAATAATTTATTTTATGTAATTTAATTTAACATTTAAAATTCTTGTACATCATTATACAGTAATTGTGGGCTGGGCACTTGTACTTAAGCACAGTTTATCAGCTTTGTTGTCATACTGCGAAATAGTAGATCTCATTATGGTTTAGCAAGACTTAGTGTTTTAGCTATTTTTTTTAAATATATATATATATAAACTCCTACATTTTTGCTTTTGTTTTTAAATAGTTTCTTTTCTCACAGACACTGAAATAAAATTATTTCCAAGTGCCACAGTGTCTGAGGTGTGAGCCCTCATCTGCAGAAAATGAAACAATGAGGCCTTTTAAAAGAAAAGTGGCCCTGTACAGTGAGGATATGTTTTTTTATTTTAAACAGTGTCCATTCTACAACTGTTTTTGTGTTTTTATTTTTTGCTTGTTTTTTGTACATTAGTTTTTTAGTACATTTTGTCTGTTTGTGCAGAAGATTACTCTGTTCTTGTGAATTAAGTAAATTAAAGTTTTTGAGTTTTCCAAGACGGTGTGCATTTTATAAATTTTTTTGTACTAAAGGAGTATAGGTCTAGTCGGTCACTGTATTTTTAATACAATAAAAATATATTAATATAATTCTGAATGATTTAGCAAAACATATTCTTAATATACTAATGCAGCACTTCTAGTGTTCTGCTAATACAATCCTAGTTAGCTGATGGTGTCAGGGAGCACCCTGCTTCTCCTCCCTGCTTCTAGCTCCTCGTCATCGTACTGATTGCGCACACCTGTCACTCGTTTCATGCGCACATATGAACACCTCACTCACTCCTCTCCGGCGTCCGTTATTGTTGCTTTTGGACTTATGTACGCGCTATCATTTGCTACATATCGCCTTAGCTTTTACAAGTCATGCTTCCCCCCCAAAGCGCTCCATGGAACTACCTTCTCAGACTCACCCTTGTCACTTTGGGACTTTACAGAACGTGCCCCCCTTAGCGCGCCCCAGATTTTCCTGCACGCCGAGGGTATTTGTGTGTTTCTCTGTTCATACTTCATTAAAGCTCTGTTTGCTGGTGCTTCGGCTTCGGCTTCCGCCTCCATCACTGCCGCTAGGTTTTTAGGAAAGCATAGGTTCTTTAAGTTAGTTTTTCACACAGGAGCTATTAATTGCCTCAATCAGAGGTTTCTGAGAGTAACATTATAGAGATGTGTAAATTAGCAAAGGTAATGTCTGATGCTGATATCTGGCCCCGTCCCAAAGCAGCATAGCGATGTAGCTTACAGAAGGTTATGGTTGCTGAACTGCTGGATGTCCAAATAGTGCTCCAAAAACATAGATAATTGGGAGCATTTTTGAGGGTAAGGCTATTAGAGCAGGATGGTATCCATCCCACTCAGGAAGGTGCTGCTCTCATCTGTTCTCTCAGAACAGCACAAGTTAACCAGTGACAATCCAGAGCCAAGGCCAGGGAGCAGACAAACAGGCTAAACTGAGTCGTCACTCAGGGTCCACCAAATTGAGACTGTGTCTGTCTCCTGAGCAAAATGTAGAAATTCTCAGAAAGTCTTTTTAATTAACCTGATTAACATTCAAATAAATAATGCACGCAAGGAGAAGCTGCGTTGCAATGCTTTGGGAACGCTTCAGGCTCTAAATCACGTGTGATGCTGGCTTCTGCAAATGAGAAGGAAAGCACAGCAAGGATGCAGGGAGTGTGGCTCAGAGATGCAGCGTAGAGGCCACCACATTTAGAGTAAAGTGAGCCTTGGCCCAGAAGCAGGGAGATGAAGATGAAGATTATGATTCTATAGGGGCCATAGCAGACAAATAGCTGCTCTGACTTCCTCCATGGACCAGGCCTGTGGACGTACATGATGTACAGTCGGTTTTGTTTCTCCTGGTCAGAGGCTTAAAAAGAAGGGGGGTAGAATGCCTGCAGCACAACAGGTCATGGGGGAGCCGCGGGCACCTTAGATACATACCTTGGTTTGGGGTAAAGAAAGGCACTGGCCATGCAGTGCAGTTCCCAAATCAGGCAGTGATGCAGCTAACCGTAGCCTTCTCAGGAAGTAGAGACCCTGCTGGGCTTTCTTGGTGTTGGAGCTGGTGTTGAGTGACCAAGTGCAGTTCTCCACCAGATAAACACCAAGGATTTTGGTGCTCTTGACAATCTCCACAGAGGATCCATCAAAGATCTGTGGAGAATGGATGCTCTGTGTTCTCCAAAAGTCAACAGGGAGAGGAAAAATGTAGGTACCACATAAAAAAAATTAAACAGTACCCAAAGTACACTGGACAATGTCTAAATGTTTAAACAATAAAATAGAAAATAAGCAATACTTTTATGACAAAGATAATCAGACCAATCAAAATAAAATAAAATTGATCACTCCAAATCAGTAGAGAAGGCAAGTAAAAAACGGCTGTTTACAGTGTTACATCAGATTCTGGGACCATCGTATGTTGTGACCCTAGAGGGCACTGTTGCTATTTTAAATAAAAAATTTTCAAGCTAATAATTTTCCTGTTTTTGGCCGTATTCAACCTGCCAAAATATTCTATTTGTCTATTCGACAAATAGACCACATAAACATCAACAAGGATTGCAAACATGCACAAAACCTGCACAAATACACACTTTAGCTACGAAAAAAGTGAGCCCAAAAGTCAACCCATTATTTAACACGTGGATAGAAGAACCAATCACTGTATCAGTCATACCACAAAGTTTATCTGCACTTATTTGACAACAACTATGGATGGAGAGATAATGAAAACCCAAGCTGGAGGAGAAGGAAAAATTCTGGAGTGAGTTAGACAAAGTTGTGGAGAGTGTACCTAGGAATGAAAGATTTTTGATTGGGGCAGACTTTAATGGGCATTTAGGTGAAGGAAACAGAGGTGATGAGGTGATGATGGGTATGTATGGCCTTAAGGAGAGGAAGGTAAAAGGGTGGTAGATTTTGCTAAAAGGATGAAAATGGCAGTGGTGAATACATATTTAAAGAAGAAGAAGGATCAAAGGGTGACGTATAAGAGTGGAGGAAGGTGCACATAGGTGGACTATATTCTATGTAGCAGATGCACCCTGAATTAGATTGGAAACTGTAAGGTTTTGGCAAAGGACAGTGTAGCTAGACAGTATCAGACGGTGGTCTGTAGGATTGTTTTTGGAGGTGAAGAAGAAGAGGAGGAGAGTGAGGACTGAAAAAAAAATAAGATGGTGGAAGAATAGGAAGGGGGAAGACAGGGGCTTGGTAGTGATGAAGAGGTGCTGGATGATTAGGAAACTACTGCAGAAGAGATAAGGAAGACATCTGAAAAGATACTTGGTGTGACATCTGGAAATAGAAAGGAAGACAAAGAGACACTAAGGAAGGTGAAAAGGATTTGTACCAATTGGTCAGGCAGAGGGACCTAGCTGGGAAGGATGTGCGTCCAATTTGTTCCTGAAACTTGGGAAATTTAGGACATAAAAAAATTTAACAATAAAATGTAAGAACTGGATTTAAGAATGTTACTAGTAGAAACCGACTATGCCAGCCCGGGGGCTCAGTTACCGGGGATAAACCTTTATAAAGAGGAACAATAACAATGACAAAAAGCAAAAGAAAATACTACAGGAATAATAAAAACAGTCAATTCCATTCTATACACCTCATAAAATAAGCACATGACGTCTTAGCATTCCGCTAGCTGTTGGGTAGCATCCAGGTCTTCAGACTCCTCAGATAAAAAGAGATATATAACAGCAGTTTCTCAGGCCACCTCTCAGCGGACCATCACAGTGTGGAGCACTGAAACAGACACACTAACACATATATATAAATAAAGCGCACAGTCCATGAACGTGCTACCATTTAGCTCCTTTGCTAATCTGGTAAGCCGTTAGCTATAGCACGGTATGGCCAGAACATGCGTCCCACGCTGATGCTTGCACGTAGATAGCATGCAAGCCGATGCAATATGTTACTCCGTCAATGCTTTAGTGACCCGCAGACCACAAGATAGCCAGGCAGCGAAGCAACCAAACAGCTAGACAGCCCAGCAAAACAGAAAAGCACCCAAAAAGGCAGCCCAGGAAGAAGACACCCTGATAAGAAAACAGCCCTGGTAAGACAGCCCATTACAACGGCTCTCACACTCACTTGTTCCTCAATTGCTAATTACAGAGAAATAAGCACAAAATTACCATCTTTTGACATCAGATATTAAAACCCGACAATTGACCTACTTACTGGTTCAACCAGGTCATAATGTGCCGAGAAACTCTAAACGAGGAAGTGGGACGATTTTAACCCAATAATGGCTGGATTCCTCAATCCACACTAAAAGAAGAAACCAAACCACCCATAAAACCCAATCCACACAATCAGCCTGGACAGGTTTGAGGTGCGAAACATGAAAGGTGGGATGGACACAGAAGACCCTGGGAAGGCAGAGGCGGACGGCTGCAGGATTGAGTACCTTGGATATAAGAAAAGGTCCAATAAAACGAGCCTTAGTGGCAGGTCCTTGGTAGAGAGCCAAACCCTCTGGCCGGGGTGGTAAATGGGCGCCGGTCGGCACCTGCGGTTGGCCCAGCGGGCATAGCAGTGGGAAGACCTTAGAAGAGCCACCCGGGTCCTTCTCCAGGCAAGGCGGCAGCGCCTGACCAAGGCACCGGCTGACAACATCACCAATGTTTAGGAAAATGTACTCCCACCAGACACCCACTGCTCCTTTTATAGACCCACTAATTTGATAAGCAAAACCTGGCTATCATTTCAATTGCTCCGCCCAACTATGTGACTGTCCCCACTACCACAATAGCAAAGAAAATACGTACGTTAATGTGGTTACTGTAGTGTGTGTTTGTTGTTCTGATGGGAATGGCTTCCACTCACTGCTTTAAATCCCTCAAACAGGGAATAAAGCCCTTTTCCAAAAAAAAAAAAAAAAGGGCCAACGGAAAGTAGAGAATACAGGAAATCAAAACGATATTTTGAGATTTTTAAACGATAAGAGAGAAAAAACGAAAGAAAAAATTGAAATGCCTTTACTTCTCCAACACACTCTCCATCCTTTGCACTGTTGACCCCAGGTACCTGAACTCCTTCACTTTCTCCACCTCTTCTCCCTACAACCACACCCCTCCACTGCCCTCCCTCTCATTCACACACATGTACTCTGTCTTACTCCTACTGACTTTCATTCCGCTTCTCTCCAGCAAGTACCTCCACCTCTCCAGGCTCATCTCCATCTGCTCTCTACTCTCACCACAAATAATAATATCATCCGCGAACATCATAGTCCATGAAGACTCCTGTCTGACCTTGTCCATCAACCTGTCCATCACCACTGCAAACAGGAAAGGGCTCAGAGGGCTTTACACCAACATCAATTATTTAGTGTCCAAAAGCAGGTCTAGTCAGTCAATTTAATTAATTTTGGTTTATAGACCCCCAGGGCCCTACTCAGAATTTCTTATAGAATTTGCAATTTTCTTCACAAATGTAGCTACTTCTTTAGACAAAGAATTAATTGTTGGTGACCTTAATATTCATTTTAAAAATCAGGAAGACTCCTTAAGAGCAGCAGTTTTGTCCATTCTAGATTCAGTTGGAATTAATGAAAATGTTATAATGAAATATATTAATGAAAATGTTAGAACCCACTCATAGTGGTGGACAAACTATTGATTCGTGAACTTTTACCATTATCTCATTTCTTTTAAAATCTGCCTTAGTCATTGCACTAACATGTACACCATCAATAGGTAGTAATGTTTAAATTAACTTTTTTTTAAATGAAGTTGAAAACGTTAGGGAAGAAATCCAGACGATTAATATACATCCATACTATTTTATAAGTAACCCTGTAGACAGCAGTGTAATTATAACAGACAAGCAATTACAAAGTTTTACCCCTATTCTACAGAATCACTTAATTTCACTTATTTCCTCATCAAAATCATCAGTCTGCATTCTCGATCCCTTGCCTACAAGTTTCTTCAAACAAATAATGCCAGAGGTAAACCTGTTTTAAAGTTAATAAACTATTCCATTTGCACTGGTTATGTACCTAAATCTTTCAAACTGGCAGTTATCAACCCCTTAATTAAGAAACCTGACCTTGACCCTTGTCAGCTCTTCAACTACAGGCCTATATCAAACCCTTCACTTTATCTCCAAGATTTTAGAAAAGGTTTTAGCACAGCAGTTATGCTCAGATCTACTTTAGAATACATTTTTTGAAATGTATAAAAAATGTATGCCTCATAATATGGGCAGAAATGGCGCTAGTTAAGGTGGTAAATGACCTATTATTGGCTTCTGATCAGTTTTTTTTTCTTTACATGTTTTGCTCGACCTTAGTGCATCTTTTGACACCACTGATCATACTATCCTGATTGGTAGACTTGAGAACGTTGTTGGAATAAAGGGAACCGCTCTCTCCTGACTTAGGTCTTATTTGACTGATTGCTATCAGTTTATTGATGTATTGAGTTCTCCACACCGAGGTAAAGTTTGGTGTTCCGCAAGGATCTTTTGGCCCACTGCTTTTCTGTTTATATATGCTGCCTTTTGGTGAAATTATACATAAACATGGTATTTTACTTTCATTGCTATGCTGATGATACACAGCTGTATATTTCAGCAAAGCCAGATGAGCGAGATTAGCTTAAAAATGTTGAGCAGTCAAAGACCTTGGTGTGATTATTGACCCTAGTCTTTCCTTTGAGGCTCACATGAATAATATTACCAGAATTGCCTTCTTTCGCCTTAGAAATATTGCTAAAATTTGAAATATGATGTCGTTACAGGATGCAAAAAAACTAGTTCATGCTTTTTTTATATCTAGATTAGACTACTGTCCCGCTTTACCTGGGTGTTCGAGTAAGTGCATAAATAAGCTTCAGTTAGTTCAGAATGCAGCAACAAGAGTCCCCACTAGATCTAGAAAATATGACCACATCACTCCTGTTTTAATCAGTCTACACTGGCTCCCAATTAAATCTCGCATTGATTATAAAATACTACTACTAATGTAGAAAGCACTTAACGGTCTCACACTGCAGTATCTGCGTGAACTTCTGTAGCAATGTAATCCTCCACGCATACTTAGTTCAAAAGGTGTGGGCAAGGAGTGTGCTTTAGCAGTAGGAGATGTAGACGCTCATAGTAACATAGTGTCGGCCTCTAGAAAGAACAATGCCGTTGTTTTTTTTTTTAAGCACGGTTGAAAAGGCTAATGAAGTGATCCAAACAAGAATTAAACTTGATGACTTCCTGGTACCTGTTTTTCCACTCAGCAGCCCATCTAAAAAAATCAACTCAAATGTTCCCCCTTTTGTAAAAGATGAAAGTCTGGCAAAAGAGTTGTCTTTTTTTTGGCAAGTTGGTCTCACTTATCAGGAAAATTGCTCTCGGGTGCAAATCACCGCTATTAAAACACATCGTGCCTTTCCGAAGACAAGTTTACATGGTTCTGTAAAACAATGCAGATACACTGGATTTGTCCTTTAACATTAGAGTTGATGAATTTGATTACACTGTTTACGCAACATCTGAAACAAGCGTGAAATGTTTTAGTTGTGAAAAAATAGGCCACCTTGTGCGTGCATTGCCTGAGACCCTGAATCAAAACAGCACCAATGCTGGAAATCATGAGCAGGTGAAGCGGAAGTGAGGCGAGGCGGAAGTGCCCGCTCGCGCCACACCGCCCGGCTCTGAAACCCGAGACAGACGAAGCCCCCGGGGGGCTGCAGCTGAGGCCAGTGTGAGCAGCGCTCTAGCAACCGCTGACACTGCAGCTAAACCTGCAGTAGAAGAACCTGCAAACACAGCTAGAGATATTTCTGTTCCTACAGATTTTACAATAAATATTAATAAAATTGATAACAACTGTGAGCCCGATCCAGAGACAGAACCAGTTTTCAAAGTCCCCACCAAAAGCAAACAACTTTGTTGCAGCAAAACAAATAAACAAAATAAAAAAGGGAAAGGTGAAGCTGAACATTTTGTGTCTGATAATGATGGTGATTCATCAGATTCCAACACATCGGACTGTTCTTACTTACCATCACAAAATGAATGTGAAAAGATGAGTGTAAAGTACAATGCTGGGAAGAGCAGCAATTTTTTGACAAAAGGGTTACCAGGAGTAGAGGTGGAGGATTATTTTTTTGATGGCATGAGCTTCATAAATGATGTGAAAACATTAATGAAAGAAGGCGCCTTTTTAGATAAGAAAGTTTACCAGCTCAGAAAAATTGTGAGTAAACTCAAGAGACAAATGTTGAAGAATAAAACTCGGTTAATAACATATAAAACTAATTTTTTTAATATAAAGGATGTACAAGTAGGAACCCTTAATCCAAATGGTGCTAGAGATGGTCAGAAAAGAATGGTCTTGTTTAAGTTTATAAAGCAGCTACAGGTTGATGTAATGTTTATTCAGGAGTCACACAGTGATCAAAAAAATGAAGTGGATTGGAAAAGGCAATGGGACAGACAAATACTTTTAAGCCACATGTCCTCTACTAGTGAAGGAGTAGCAATACTCTTTTTAAAAAAAACTTACGAAATAGAAAAAACAGTTAAAGGGTGCCTTTTAAAAGTAAAAGCAAAATTTTAAAACACAGTAAAGTTTTCAAATGTTTACGCACCCACAAAAGGGGCAGAAAAATCCTCTTTCTAGATAAAATCAGCTCCACTTTAAAATGCATCAATTCAGAAGGTTTTTTGTTTCTATGTGGAGATTTTAATTGCACAGAAAATGATAAACTGGATAGCAATCACTTAGAACCACATATTGCCTCTCATAGAACACTTGTACCACTGATTAGAACTTTTGATTTGTGTGACATTTCGAGGAACATGAATACTAAGACCAGGCAGATTCCGTGAAATCACAAAGTGCTTACTGGCACTTTAACACATCATTTTTAAGTGACAGTAATTTTGTTGAACTGTTTATGTGTTGGCACAAATTTAAAGAACAAAAACTTTTGTATTGCTGCTTACAACAATGGTGGGATTGTGGTAAAGTTTATATCCAACAATTGTGTAAAGAGTATACTCTTAATGTTACTAAGGGAATAGCCAACGCAAAGGAACTAGAAAACAAAATTGAGACTTATTAAACACATCGCTAATTCGCTTGTGTTGTCAAAGCATCTTAAAAATGGATGCACCCTCCCAGTTCTTTTTTAATCTGGAAAAAATAAATGGTGAAAGGTGATTAAATCACTCAATAAACTCAGCCACAGGCCAAGAACTTACAGAACCCAATGAGATACGCTAGAGGGCAGTAGAATTTTACAAGGATTTATACAAATGCAAGCTAGAAGATAAAGAGGTTACTAACTACACCTTTTTTAGACACCTACCTAAATTAAATGAAGATGCAAACACAAACCTTGCACAAATTCTATCACTAACAGAACTACATACAGCACTAATGAGCATGGAGAATGGGAAATCTCCAGGCATTGACGGTTTACCTGTTGAATTTTATGAAAACTTTTGGTCAGAAATTGGTGAAGATCTTTTGCTAGATCTAAATGATAGCTTAAAAAAAAAGTCACTCTGCCACTCATAAGTAAGTACGTACGTTTCTTTCTTCTCCCGTTAGGGGTCGCCACAGCGGATCCTTAGCACGTTTGATTTGGCACATGTTTTACGCTGGATGCCCTTCCTAACACAACCCTCCCCAATTTATCTGTGCTTGGAACCGGCACTGAGAGTGGCTGGGGATGGTCCCCTGACCCGGGAATCGAACCCGGGTCGCAGCAGTGGGAGCGCTGCGTCTTAACCACTAGACCACCGGGGGACCTCTCTGCCACTCATAAGAAGAGCTGTTATTTCACTGATACCCAAGAAAGGCGACCTCCAGAACATAAGCAACTGGAGGCCTATGTCTTTATTGTGCACAGACTATAAAATACTGTCAAGAACTATTGCCACAAGACTGAGTAATGTAATAAATCAAGTAATATATCCTGATTAAACATACTGCATACCAAATTGATCAATACTCAACAACATTTCACTAGTCAGAGACATCCTAGAAGTCTCAAAGCTACCAGGCATCGATGTTGGTCTGGTTTCCTTAGATCAAGAAAAAGCTTTTGACCATGTTGAATACCTACAGCGTACTTTAGAAGATTTTGGTTTTAGTCAGAGTTTTGTAAGCATTATCCAGGCTATGTACTGTAGCACTGAGTGTATACTAAAGATCAATGGTGGTACTCTCTAGCCATCAAGCCGCTGCTGCACAAAATAAGAAAGGAACCAACTGGTCTCCAATTATCACAATGTAAACACTCTTTTCATCTTTCTGCATATGCTAATGATGTAATGATTTTCATTTCTGGATTTGATGATGTTAAAAGACTAGAGTGCATTGTTAAGGATTTCAAGGCTATCTCTTCTGAAAAAGTCAACTGGAAAAAAATTGAAGTTGATGGGAGAATGGAAGAAAGACTATCCCATGCTACCAGGAGATCTAACATGGAAAAGAGGTGGCCTAAAATACCTTGAAGTATTTCCGGGTAACGATGACTTTACTCAAAGAAAAATTGGGAGACAACACTTGAAAACATTAAAGGACAATTACAGAAGTGGAAATGGCTTCAAATGTCCTATTGAGGACACACACTCATAACCTACAACCTGGCAGCATCCTGCATGTGGCATAAACTCGCCTGCATGGACCCTCCAGCCAGACTTCTTTCAAAGATTCAGAGCGAGATTGTCAACTTCTTCTGGGACAATCTGCACTGGACTGTGCAAAGTGTTCTGTTCCTGCACAAGGATGAGGGAGGTCAAGGACTCATTAATCTGGCCAGCAGAGGATACAACATACCGCCTCCAGTTCATTTAAAAGTTCCTGATAAACACCTGTAAGACTTTTGCTTGATCCTGACCAAAAGGTCGGCCCTCCCCGAGAACACAGCATGGATGCCCGAGAGGGCAGGGTGTGGGCCAGGGTGTGGGCCCTGTAGATGCCCGAAGCAACAAGGACATCAAAATAACTCTTTATGACACAACACGTTTCCTCCAGGACTCACGGCAGGGAACCAAGACCCCGCAACACCCCTCTCAAGAACCAAAACCTTATCTGGAATACAGTAGGCTCCCCGGAGAGCTACCCTTGGTCTTCAAACACCACATCTCCATACAAATGGTAGATCTGCAGACAAATGTCTGACCCCTCTACCCCTCCATTTCCTGTTACATCCTCAACACAGGACATTCTACAGCACACCAGATGATTATGTGTAAGAAAGGTAATATTACATGTAAATAACGACAGAAAATGTTCATGTCTCATTTCTTTACAAAGGTTTATCGTGACTGGTACACAGGTCACATTCCCACAGCAATAGAATAAATAATAATAAAAAAGGTTTTAATAAAGTTAAAGAAAACATAACCCTATACAAGGGGCGTGCCCCACTACAGATGTTTACAGGCGAGTTGCCTCCCACAGGTCTGTAAGAACCAATCAATGCAAACTTCCATTGCTAAATAATGTTTACATAATGCTTACTCTATCTGGGTATTTAAGGAGAACTGACCAACAATTCAGGGAATCTTTAAACAGATATCCCACACGCAGTGTGTCGTCTCTACCAGGTATGAAAGTGTTTATATTGCCTGTTTAAATGTAAATACAATTGGTTTGTATTTGTTTTATATTTAATTGAACTATAAATTTGCTTTGAATTGTGATTTTCTTACCTGGTTAATAAATTGTTATGTTTGATTTTTTTCTGTGTGGCTCGGTAAATGTTGACTCTGCAAGTAATAACGTTGCATCTGCAGTTACCGTAAGGACTGAATATCAGGATAGGATCGGCCTAAATCCCAGTTAGATAGTGAATAATACATCAACTGAGGATTTTAGAGATACGACTAGCACTTGGCGTTAGTTTAAGTGTACTTAGAAGCGTGGAGGCTAACAATATGTATTTCCGTTTAGAGTAACATTACTGATCACTCTAAATAGGGTCAGCCTCAACCTCTGATTATTTCAATATTATTCTATTCATTATCTGTGGTTAGAAATAATTGTTGTAATAATTAAGTGTCACCTCTAAGGGGACTAAATAAAGTATGTTTAAAGTTGAGCACGCAGAAAGCGGCCGCTTAAGCATATAGTCCAACCTCTGGCAGCGACCAATACTGATTCGCTTATGACCGTAAACCAGTATATTAATTATGAGGCCTATACTAGGATTTTTGTGCGACTGTGTGAACCGAATGAACGAGTGTAATGCCAGAGCTTAATCAGAATAACTAGACAAACATCCATCAAAATTATACTATTAGTAAAATAACAACCTATGCAAATATTTATTGTTTTATCTAAATGGAGTCAGATAAGAGGTCAATAACAAAAATTGAAGCAATACATTAATCCAAATCTTATTATCTAATGTGAAAGGAAAGATTAGAACGCGCAAGAATCTTTCGCCACGCCTCTGGAAACCACCGTTGGACCAGTGGGTGGTTCCCTGCCTTACATGTAGTACCCTCACCGCCTGATGAGGGGAGATAAATGTGAAATAACACAAGTGACACGGAGCTGCTGCTGCTTCACCACTGTCAGTGTATTTTTTTTAATTCTTTATAACAAATGAGAACAATATTTAATATTCAAATAAATTATATAACCTAAAGAAAGTACAATATAAAAATATACACACATCAGTACAAACACAACTGTTGCATTTTTATAAAAAGAAAAACATTTTACACTTAGCAATTAACTCATACCATGCTATTTGTGAGACCGCATAGTCTCCATGACTAGCATGAGAGCTACAACAAACACATACAAAACAAACTTCCACGCTGATAACAACAAGAACCCAAACACTCTAAATAATGTCATCTACAATCCTTAAAACAACCACAACATTCAAAAAAACACATTTTAAACTTAGAAATGTTTCCCCTAGCTACTACCACATACACACCCAAAATCCAACATGGAGTCCATTAGCTCAAACCATTCTATTAATTGATTGTACCTCTATGGACTTTACTGGAATAGCCTCATTCTATCGTCTTTTCAAAGTGTGGACTTTTTTTTTCAACACCAGTGGGTGAGCAGGGGTCCTCCCTTTATTGGTTGCTAAAGGAACCAGTCATCTTTGGGGCTCATCTGGACATGTCAGGAAATTACCTCCCTGGACTCAAAGAACTTCTCCTATCTAAAAATTCCTTTCAACTACACGACATCATCAGGAAAGCGGGCCTAAGCCTTGAGGATGCAGAGACTTTTCATCACACTTGGGGATCAGATCGCTATGGTATTCACAAAAATTTCATAAAAAACTGCCTGAAGCTCTAATCCCACAGGAGAAAGAGCTACTTAAGGAATACAGTCTGGGTGCTACAGTCCCTGATGCTACTGACGCCTTCCTGAACTTGATCATGACACCTGCACTTGAAGAATCAAGCCATAGTAGTCCACTTCTAAATGTGCGACAACATGAAACTGTAAATCTGTGTACATTTAGTGGTAAAGTGTTCTACAGAAACATTGAAAAGGTGATAAACAAACACACACTGAAAGAGCGAACAGACACTGTGTGGCATGACAAATTAATGATTCCTAAAAATGTTAAACAGGTATGGAAAGTATTATACAAACCATTATTGACTAAAAGGGCAGGTGATCTTCACTGGAGAATCTTACATGGTGCTGTAGCTGTGAACTACAGATGTTGAGGTTTTCATTAGCAGTGATGAGGATGGACAGGATTAGAAACGAGTTTATTAGAGCGATGGCGCATGTACCACAGGACAGAAACCTGACTGATTTAGAGAAGATCTGTGTGCAGGAGTGGGCCAAAATCCCTCCTGCAGTGTGTGCAAACCTGGTGAAAAACTACAGGAAACATTTGACCTCTGTATTTGCAAACAAAGGCTACTGTACCAAATATTACCATTGACTTTCTCAGGGGTTCAAATACTTATTTGCAGCTGTATCATACAAATAAATAGTTAAAAAATCATACATTGTGATTTTTGGATTTTTGTGTTTCTCACAGTGGACATGCACTTACGATCACAATTTCAGACCCCTCTAAGAGATATAAAAGAGTTCTCCAAACTGTGATTGTCTAAAATGTCATATGCTGTATCTCAAAGAAACCTTTTCCAACATGTAAAATACCCTGTGCACAAAGTGAGATATATCATTATACTGTTAAGCAAAGTTTAAACCTGAAAATCAATGTGCATCTCATCAGAGAGATCAGAGTATATTAGCCAAATATAACAAAAGCTCAAGAGGAAAGAAAACACAACATGGTGCAAAAACCCAACTACTAAAAATATGTTAAGAAAAGTGGCCTCAAAAGACAGAACAAACAAAAGACAGAAACGACACAACAAAACCTTCTCATAGTCGTAGCTTATCTCCTACATGCAGAAGCAAATGACACACTTGTTTTACCTTCCTGATCATGAGCTAAAAAATCAGAATACTTTATTGATCTCTCTCTCTTTTTCTTTCTCTCTCTCTCTCTCTCTCTGTCAAGTTAAACATGCTTCTAAGGTACCAGTGACCTCTGTTCCTGACCCTCTTCTTTCCTCAGATCTGCCCGATTCGTCCTGGCCTGCCTCTGGATAGTGTTCTCTTTGATTGAAGGCCACTCTGTGCAGCTGGGGACGGTTTCTGATAAACAGCCTGGGGATCCATGAAATTACAGAGTAAGACAGGAGCTTTAAGGATGGATTTGGACTGTAGCTAATGTCAACAGTCTGCTACACTGACTCAGGACTACAGTTTGCATCTAATCACCATCACTGAACACCTCAACATCATTTACTGCAGCTGTAATAAATAAACATTCTGTGCCACCCATTTAAATTTAATTGAAATTGCTTAGAATGTCATATGCTGTATCTCAAAGAAACCTTTTCCAAAATGTAAAAGCCACTGTGCAGAAAGTGAGATTTATAATTATACTGTTAAGCAAAGTTTGAGCCTTATGATTACGGTACAAAGTATTAGTGCATCACGTCAGAGAGATCAAAGTATATCAGTGGGCGTGGTGGCCAGCAAAGCCTTCTCCGCTAATCACTATCAGAAGCACTGACCTACCGCTCTTGTTACCTGTGCTTCCATGCTCCTGGCTATGCTTCTATAGAAGCATTCAGTTAAGTGTAACATTTTGCTCCAGTCACCTCTCTCGTCAGTGAATGTTTAGACAATAAAAGACGTTCTCATTTACTCCCAGTTTCTGACGCCTGGTCTATCCGTGACAGAAGATCGGACCTTAAAAAACCTACCTTGATGGATCCCCAACCAGCTCCAATCACGGATCCAATCAAGGTATTCTTTGTGTTTGCACCGGCTCCAGCGCATGCTAGCGTGGCTGCACCACTCGCCTCTTACAACCCAATGGCACTTCTGGCTTCCTACTCCAGCGAAGCGGCCAAGTGCAGCGCTTTCTGTGACAATTCAGTCACTACGTCGAGATTCCCCACTGAATGCTCCCAGGTCGTTTTTCTCATCAGATTACTAACTGGAAAGGCTCTGTCATGGGCTAGCATGATGTGGAACATCATGTGGCCAATCGGGACATCATCGGTGCATACTCCAGTTCCACCAGGCACTTTGCTGAGGTGTTTGGTGTTGCAACGGCCGACCACCACTACAGCCTCCACCACTCCATCCACGCTGGTGGATCAACCATACTGTTAATAAGTGAAATAATCCTCAGCTATATCACAGAAGATTCAGGACCCTTTAAGAGAATGAAAGCTGTCATTTTAACAAAAGGGGAAAAACACCATATTTTTGGCCTTGGTTTTGCAATGGAATGTTCAATGGACAGGTATGCACATTTTTGGTCATACAGTGTATACATTACCTTTAGATCCAGTTCTTAATCTTCTTTACATCTTAGCCATTAACACTGATCTGTTTACAAACCAGAGGCCTCATTTGCATTTCCTTAAGTACAGACCAATAATTGGTACATGATCTCCTGACTGTAGAGGACCATGGAAGTGCAAAGACCCGGAGACACCCAACCCACTTCTGATTGAGGAAAGACAGTCCAGCAGTGCCTCATCCATCTGCAACCCCTAATCCCAGCTCTAAGATGCTTAGCTTTATACGCGTGGAAAAGGGTAAAAAAAAGAAGATGGCTTAGTGAAAATGTGGAAAATGTTCACATACTGATCACATACAGAATTTTGAGATCCATTGTTCCCTATTCAAGTTGTTGTTCTATTCTTGTTACAGCCTGTTACTGTTATGTGACTTTTAAACAAGAACTGAAAATCACACCTTACCTCAGCTGATAGAAATATATTTATGTCAATTTGCCTCCTGCTAGGAATAGCACGTCCTACATGTCTTCTATTCATATTCATACAGTGAATTGTAACATTTCCTGACAAATATATGACGGTGCCAGAAAACGAACTTCTTCTTTTGCCCATTTGTAACGTCTGCGTAGGATCATATGATGATTAGTTGGATCTCATGTCCCAGACACCTTTTTTAACATTTAACATCTGCATATAAATTACAGACTGGGTCTCAAAATCTACAGGTATATTGGGAGTTTCATATCTAAGTATCTTCCCCCACGACACAAAGGCAAAAAACAGACAGTTCTCTGGTCTCTCCACCTAATTTCAAAGACATTTTAATGGAAAGACATTTCACATCCTGCACCAGGCACAGTACATATGGGTGTATCAATGTATCTCTGCCTTAATGCTGTCTATTCCTTACTTCCTTGGTATTAAAATGATCTGCTCTCTATTTCTTAAACAACAATATATGCTATATGGTTGTGAAGTGTCCTGTACTCTTTTCAATACACTTTGGGTAAAACTTGATCACTTCTCCAAACCAGCCACAAACTTGCAAATGGGCCATAAATGGAGACAAAGAAAGTTTTCCGTCTCAAAAGTTCATGCCTTGTATTGGCCATTCCACCAACAATAGGCGTGGCTAGGGGGACTATTAAAAGTCCTAAACACACACAAATTGTTGCTCAAACCCTTCTTTGTGACATGACTCAAACTCTTTGGGACAGAACTTCTGGCAGTTTACCTTCAAGAGATTCTTCTGCTCTGATCTTCAGGAGAACCTGGTGAAACATCCAACTTCCTCCTAATGAACCCATCAAAAATCTCCTTTGTCTAGTGCATCAGGACTCTTGTTCAGCAGCAAAGCTAATGCAAGTAACCGTTTACCAACTATCAAGATGAGTGTTTAAGTTGTTTATTTTTTAGCCGGAAAGATGACCTTTCTTAGAATTAATAAAGGATGATACTGTCCGCTCGGTGGATAAACAGATGAAGTAATTGTAAAATTTATTCTATTAATGTTAATTATAAGATTTAATCTAAGTATTTATATTTAATTCTAACCCTTATAATTACTCATAGATATTTCCCTTTTTGTGAGCTAATTCTCTACACATTATAGTGTTCTAAAATTAGAACATTTGGAACCATAATTTACTCTGTCATATCAAGTCCAGCATAGGCCATATATTAAAAAAAAGATTCTGACATCTCAATGAAAGGATTTGTGAGAAACACAAATGATACTTTGAGAAAGGCTTTTTGATGTGTGACGTAGTTCATGCTTATATGTGTAGCAAAGCAGCAAATAAACATCCTGGCAAACACTGAGGTGACATTTCCATTTCCTGCCTCTCCGACTAAGATTATGTGATTATGTAAAAGTGGCTCAATGTGAGAGTTTTCTTGAATGAGCTGAACCTGAACAAGTTATCATTTTTATTGACTTTTTTTTCTGTAATCTTTATAAAAACGAATGGGTTTCTTCTGGGTTAAACTTTAAAACTGGTTAATTGCCCCTAGCCTTAAGATAGATTAAAACCAAGATTATAACCACTGTGTGGTACCTTACAACCAAAGAAGTCTCTCAAATTTTAGCATGCACTCCACAAGGCATGGACTCCACAAGATGTCTGTATACCACAAAACCTCTGTACACCACAAGACTTCTGTAGATGTGCTGGCTTTCACAATTTGTCAAAGTCATTTAGATTCTAACACTTGCTCATTTTTTCTAGCTATCAATGATCAAATTCCAAATCGGTCCATTTGCTGCCTAATATATCCAACCCTTTGAAGGGTGATTATAATGAGGTAATCACTGTTTATCACTTCACCCACTGGTGTTTTTTTTTTAAGGTAATCAGTGAGCATATCTTGTAGCATGTGCAGAAAAAATATATGGTACTAATAATTTAGAGACAATAGTTTCACTATCCCAATATAATTTTGAGATAAATGAGAAAAAGATTCATCCCATTTCTGGGCAACAAAACCCACACGTGCACACAATTCCAAATCGGAACTGAAATGCATGTCTTGGTTAAAAGAAGTATTTATAAAGGAATGCTGACTCATACCTTTTGGTTCTGGTTAAAGTAAACGACGCAGTATTTCCTGAAGCAACTTCCTGGCATGTAGATATGTGACATTTACAGCAGCAAAACCTAAGATATGTACTTAGTCAATGTGCTTTTTAAACTGAATCAGCTGAATCTCTCTATTATCTGTAAATGTGTTTTTTACCTTTTGGAAGCCAAAAATATTTTACCAGCAAAGTAAAGCACATTTGTTTGCTCTGCCCAACTGGGACATTTTAATTGTAAAAAGGAAAGAATTGAACCACATGTTATGGCTTTAATCAAATTTTTAGTTAAAGAAATAACAGAGCAAACATTGTATTTCTCAGTTCTAACCAATTCCCAAAAGACAGTTCCAGGAATGGCATGGTTGCTTAGTTTGGTGTAGAACTTGAGTATTTTGCTAAGAGCCCTGACCTCACCTGTGACCTGCGGATGCAACGTTATTACTTGCAGTGTCAACATTTACCGAGCAACACAGAATAAAATCAAACATAACAATTTATTAACCAGGTAAGATAATCACAATTCAACGCCAGACCACATTAACCCTGTTGTGTCTGAATAATCACAAATCCCTACAGCCATGCTCCAAATTCTAGTATAAGGTCTTCCTATAAGTGAGGAAGGTATTAAAAGAACAAAGAGAATGAAATTGAATGTTTAAAAAGGATATATGTGTGCTGCTCAGGTGTTCACAAATGGTTTTAGTCATGCAATGTAGTGCTGGACCTCCTATTCCAAACTGTTAAGTTCACTTCATCCATCAGACTACCAGCTACTGATTCATAACTCCAGAGAACAATATTTCCACTGCTCCAGTGTCCAGTGGTGGCTCTATCAAGCTCCCAATATGCAATATGCAGTGTTTTTTGCAAACGTTGTCTCCAGCGAGCAGTTTTTGTACTGTACTGAGTGGCAACAACACTCTACACAACAACATATATAGCGCTGCTGTGTGAGTTAAAGTGGTCTACCATACGGTGGCTAAAATGTTGCTGCTTATAGATTCCCATCCTTCACTGTATAATAACCTACTTTTAGCTGACTCTTTGTCATTTTGCCATCACGCTTCAGCTTGCATCCTTTCATGGTAGGGTGCAGTGTTTAAAGTCAAACACACAGTCACAATAATTAGGAGGGGTGTCAAATATGTATACAAATAAATGTCCACATCCATAGCTATGTAATATACTGCAATTGTAAATTGTAAAATATAAACAACTAAAATTTAAGCGTGTATTATATTAAGAAAGCGAGCGGTACTTGACTTGAAATGCCTGTTAATTTTTTTATGTGTCTATCATTTATCTCTGACTTCAAACTCTTCTTCATAGCATTGTTTAATTCATCAATGCTTTTGCATGCTTGACAGCAATGGGTTGAAATGAATCCTTCCATTCTCATAATTGATTTCTCGATAAATAACTTAAACATAGAATTGTTTAGCTCATTTAAAAATTGCTATCACTGTTAATATGGTAATTATTTTATGATGAAGTTAACACCTTGCAACAGTCAGAGATTAACATGTTACCAAAAAGCCCTTAGTCCAAATGTTTTGTGGTTTCATGACAAGCTTAATTTAAAAGAGCGTAAGAAAAGAGTCTGCTTGGAGAATGATTGTATTTAGTTGCTATAATGTAAGTGATTCCTAGAACAAACCAATATTGTGAATGTTTCAGTTTAATTATATTTTTAAAAGAATTAAAGGTCCAACATGCTATACTTTTATTCATTGTTTGCAAATTAATCTGGTGATATAAGTAGAATAAAATATTCAGTATGTGCGTCAACTTGTTATGTTGTTGATAACATCTTTTCACTGCATTCGTGGCACATGACACCATTTCCTTATACTGCAGATGTTGCTACTGCTGTCTGTATCTTGTTTTCTCATGGTCTTTGCTTTCTTTGCCGTCTCAATTGTTTCTTTGTTCTGCAAAATTAAAGGAAGTGAAATGATATATTTTTGGTGTGTACTGAGAATGGTCTGAAAGGATGTACAGAAAATACACAGGTAAGGATGTCAACAATAAAACTTGTACACCAGTAATGTCAAGTATAAACCTAGATCACAGCCCGCTGGTGTAACATTACTAAGTTGTCTAAATCATTCCAGTTGTGTCTTTAATACAATTTTATAAAAAGAATATGGGTAAAATAAGTCAAATTAAGTTGTTCAGAGAACTATCATCATCATCATCATCATCATCATCACTATTAGGTTAAATATGTACATTTTAAAATATATATAAAATGTATATAAAACAATAACCTGAATTTTACTGATGGGGGATTTAAAATAAATATTTAACATATTATAAGAATATACAGGGAGTGCAGAATTATTAGGCAAATGAGTATTTTGACCACATCATCCTCGTTATGCATGTTGTCTTACTCCAAGCTGTATAGGCTGGAAAGCCTACTACCAATTAAGCATATTAGGTGATGTGCATCTCTGTAATGAGAAGGGGTGTGGTCTAATGACATCAACACCCTATATCAGGTGTGCATAATTATTAGGCAACTTCCTTTCCTTTGGCAAAATGGGTCAAAAGAAGGACTTGACAGGCTCAGAAAAGTCAAAAATAGTGAGATATATTGCAGAGGAATGCAGCAGTCTTAAAATAGCCAAGCTTCTGAAGCGTGATCATCGAACAATCAAGCGTTTCATTCAAAATAGTCAACAGGGTCGCAAGAAGCGTGTGGAAAAACCAAGGCGCAAAATAACTGCCCGTGAACTGAGAAAAGTCAAGCGTGCAGCTGCCAAGATGCCACTTGCCACCAGTTTGGCCATATTTCAGAGCTGCAACATCACTGGAGTGCCCAAAAGCACAAGGTGTGCAATACTCAGAGACATGGCCAAGGTAAGAAAGGCAGAAAGTCGACCACCACTGAACAAGACACACAAGCTGAAACGTCAAGACTGGGCCAAGAAATATCTCAAGACTGATTTTTCTAAGGTTTTATGGACTGATGAAATGAGAGTGAGTCTTGATGGGCCAGATGGATGGGCCCATGGCTGGATTGGTAAAGGGCAGAGAGCTCCAGTCCGACTCAGACGCCAGCAAGGTGGAGGTGGAGTACTGGTTTGGGCTGGTATCATCAAAGATGAGCTTGTGGGGCCTTTTCGGGTTGAGGATGGAGTCAAGCTAAACTCCCAGTCCTACTGCCAGTTTCTGGAAGACACCTTCTTCAAGCAGTGGTACAGGAAGAAGTCTGCATCCTTCAAGAAAAACATGATTTTCATGCAGGACAATGCTCCATCACACACATCCAAGTACTCCACAGCGTGGCTGGCAAGAAAGGGTATAAAAGAAGAAAATCTAATGATATGGCCTCCTTGTTCACCTGATCTGAACCCCATTGAGAACCTGTGGTCCATCATCAAATGTGCGATTTACAAGGAGGGAAAACAGTACACCTCTCTGAACAGTGTCTGGGAGGCTGTGGTTGCTGCTGCACGCAATGTTGATGGTGAACAGATCAAAACACCGACAGAATCCATGGATGGCAGGCTTTTGAGTGTCCTTGCAAAGAAAGGTGGCTATATTGGTCACTGATTTGTTTTTGTTTGGTTTTTGAATGTCAGAAATGTATATTTGTGAATGTTGAGATGTTATATTGGTTTCACTGGTAAAAATAAATAATTGAAATGGGTATAAATTTGTTTTTTGTTAAGTTGCCTAATAATTATGCACAGTAATAGTCACCTGCACACACAGATATCCCCCTAAAATAGCTAAAACTAAAAACTACTTCCAAAAATATTCAGCTTTGATATTAATGAGTTTTTTGTGTTCATTGAGAACATGGTTGTTGTTCAAATTAAATCCTCAAATAAAATTAATCCTCAAAAATACAACTTGCCTAATAATTCTGCACTCCCTGTATATTAAAAATATACCATAAAACAAATATTTTCTATAGAGCAATTAAAATGATCTTTCCTGCCATATTTCTAATATAAAGTTTAAAGATAATAGAAAGATGAGAACTTGCTATGATTTATGATACTAGTTGCCATTATAGTGTATTTTTCATTTTGACATCCTTTTGTACCCCCGAGTCACTGTATCAGTGTAAACAG
>MU541276.1:436552-505029 GCA_024362625.1 Silurus asotus | reverse complement strand
TGTGTGTGTGTGTGTGTGTTTTGTGTGGTTTGGTTGATCTTTTTTTGTCTCAGCTTTTTGCTGCCTCAAGAGAACAGAATGTTCTTTCGATTTTTTTTAAACCTCACAGACCACTTCACTTGACCACTCTCTCTGTCTCTCTCTCTCTCTGTCTCTCTCTCTTTCTCTGCCCCCCCCCTCTTTGTATCTTTAACATAAACTACTCCATCTGTAGGGTTTATCCCTAATGAATGTCTATAACACACCCTTTCATCTGTTTATAATGATGGAGGTGCAATGTCCCCTCAAGGTCAAACCTGTCAGAGATTCCCGTCCCCAATAATCGCATATGTCCCCACTGGGATATAAAAACACATCCAGATGGACAGGACTTTTTTGTGCTATTCATAAAAAAAAAAATTTGAAACACAAACCTAAAGAAACATGACAAGTGCCATGGCCACACATCACTTATAGAAAGCGGTGGAAAACAGTGGATACGATGGCATGATCGAGAACCATGGCAGAGCACTGTGCAGGTGCCATTGCAATGTTCTTCAGATCTCCTTTCTGAGGAACTTAATTGCAGTTTTCTTACAGGGTAAGAGGTACGTAAGCTTCATATTCCACTATAGGCTGTAGGGCCTGAGGAGTTCTGACTGAACAAGCCAAACATTCAACCTTTAGAGTCTATGGTGTGTGTGTGTGTGTGTGTGTGTGTGTGTGTGTGTGTGTGTGTGTGTGAATATTTGTGTGTTATACCTTGTTCATTGTTAATTGGTAAAGCTGGTATGAACCTGAGCCTATGAAGCTGGAGGTATGAGTCTGAGTGTAATGAGTCTGATCTTAATTATCTATAGAACACTTGAATAAGACTTTATGTAAAATTCTAATTATGTTACCTACTGATATAGAACTTACTGTAGGATTTATAGGATTTATATATATATATATATATATATTTACTTTTACTTTTGACAGTAACTCATGGCGATTCAAGGCGAGAGCAAGACGAGTTTCTCAAAATGGAAATATGCTCATTATTTCACTTTAGTTGAGCATAAAAACAAAAACCTTTTAATCAAATGTAAGCTGAGTTTTTCTGTTTCGACAACAATTTCCCACAATAAAGGACATTTCTCTGAAGAAAAATGCAGCTTCTCTATCAGTGCACCTGTTGAGAGACTTTATAGCCTGGGAAGTCTGGTACTGTATCCAAAGAGGAACAAGCTGTCAGACCAATGGTTTGAGAGACTTCTTTTTATGCAGTACAACCAATGGTTTGAGAGGTAAAACGCATTCATTCATTCATTCATATATATTTATTAATTCAGGTCCTTGCTAGTAAGCACCTTTTGTTGTTTCAAATAAACAAGCACACATTTGTTATTAAAAATATTTGTTTGTTAAAAATAATGGTTAGTTTAGTAGCCACAGTCACATTTCTGTTATATCTTAGAATGCTAATTTTATGCATTAAAAAATGCATTACATTGTATTGCTAGGAAAAATGCTGTTGTTTTTTGTTTGTTTGTTTGTTTTTTATTTTTTTATGGACATATACAACAGCAGATTTTGCACTTTGAATACACACAGCTTACTTTACATAAGTTGGTGACATGCAACTCTTAATTTGTGGTGAGGCTGCCCCTCTCCCCTCCGTGGATCTTACATTTACATTTGCGGCATTTAGCAGACGCCCTTATCCAGAGCGACGTACAAAAGTGCTTTAAATCTCTAGATCTTCACACTTCTGTGCAGCTGGGGACGGTCTCTCATCAACACCGTGGGTGGTTCCATTAAATTGCGGAGTAGAACGGGTGCTTCGAGGACGGATTGGACTGTAGTTGGTTTTGGCGGTCTGCTGCACTGACTCTGGAGTGCAGTTTGCTTCTGATCATCATCACTGTACCCCACAACTTTGTATATATGCTTCAAATGGACATTTGGTGCAACCCAGATGAGGATGGGTTCCCTCTTGAGTCTGGTTCCTCTCTTGGTTTCTTTCTTATGCCATCTCAGGGAGTTTTTCCTTGCCACAGTTGCTCATCAGGGACAAACTTACTTACAAAGAACATATTTACATTTAATCACCACATTATCTGTGTAAAGCTGCTTTGAAACAATGTTCATTGTTAAAAGCGCTATACAAATAAAAATGAATTGAATTGAATTGAATTTCATTTTTAAACAGCTTTTATATTTCTTATGGGTTTTTTTATGCATATCATTTATAGTTGTTAATAATGGCAGCTTTTTGGTGCTGAGTTTCTCCAAATTGGTTAAAAATGTTTTGTGTTCTGTTCGACATTGTGGATAGTTTTCATGTTCAAGCTGTAAAATTAAAACTTTTAAGAGCTCAACACAACAGCTTTTATGATGCAGAAGCCACTTTAGTTTTTGATTGTGAATATATTATTCAGCTTGTTTTGTTATTTATTTCAGAAATCCTTGTGATATATTCAGTTTTTGCTGGTCTGACTTCAATAAAATAGTGTTCAAAAATGACTTTTTGTTTAAGTCAGTTTTGTGTTTGTATAAATAATAACGCATAAAAGGGCATTAATGGGAACATTAAAGAACGTTCTTTAAAAAAGTAACCAAAAAGTTACTTTTAACAGTAACGCATTACTTTTTGGTGTAAGTAATCAACAAATTAATTGAGGTTGAATGAAGTAACGAGTACTGTGTCTTAGTAACTAGCACAACACTGGCCAAATCAAAGGTCACCACAGGCCAATTTTGGTCTAGTTGGGATCTCTGGGTTATAGAGCCAAGGCTTAGAATGCGCTATAAAAACATAAAGTATAACAGAGTGACATCTACTGGTCAACACATTAAAGTGGTCAAAAAAAAATCCCCACTGAGAGGAGAGTTGACTTATAGTAACTACAAGACAATATAAACAGTGTTGCGGTAACGCGTTACAAGTAACTTGCGTTACGTAATAATATTGCTTTTCTGGAGTAACGAGTAAAGTAGCGCGTTATTTTATAAATGTACACATTAATATCTGAGTTACTCTTTTCAAAAAAGCAATGCGAGTTACTTTTCAGTTAAATTATTTTGCATAAAAAAATTAATACTGAATTAAAGTGAACGTAGTCACGTAGAATCGCGCAAACCGCGGGAACAGACGCTGGTCAGAAGCGGAGATGGCAAACCAGAGAAAGGTATGTTCTTCCTCCACATCACCGGTGTGCAGCCCACACCCTCAACCTTATATACACGAACGATAGTTACATTTCTGACGGCGAGGCAGATTGCAAAGCAGTGTACAGAAGTGCGACTGGAAAGTGTTCAGCCTTGTGCTCAAAATTTAGTATCATATTATTGTTCAAGTTATTAAGCATTTTAAATGTTTAAGACATCTCTTTTGCCCTAATATAACTTCTTTCTTAATGGCAATTATCTATATTACACCTGTTACACCTGTAAGGCGTGAAAGAGATACAAGTAACGTAACTAGTTAATTTTTTGGGGAGTAACTCAATACTGTAATGCATTACTTTTAAAAGTAACGTTGCACAACACGAAGAGGAGGTGATGGGTAGGTATGGTTTTAAGGAGAGGAATGTGGAAGGGCAGATGGTGGTAGATTTTGCTAAAAGGATGGAAATGGCAGTGGTGAACACTTATTTTAAGAAGAAGGAGGATCATAGGGTGACGTATAAGAGTAGAGGAAGGTGCACACAGGTGGACTATGTTCTATGCAGGAGATGCAACCTGTAAGAGATTGGAGACTGTTAGGTGTTGGCAGGGGACAGTGTAGCTAGACAGCATCGGATGGTGGTCTGTAGGATGGTTCTGGAGGCAAAGAAAAAAAGGAGGAGTGTGAGGACTGAAAGAAGAGTAAGATGGTGTAAACTGAAAAAAGAAGACTAGTGAAAGATTTAGGGAAGAGGTCAAACAGGGATTCGGTGGTGGTGAAGAGGTGCTGGATGATTGAGTAACTACTGCAGGAGTGATAAGAAAGACAGCTAGAAAGGTACTCGGTATTTATTTTTAACGATTTTTTATTTTATTTTAATTCATTACTTAATTCAAGACAGTATCAGAACATTATAGAACCACTTTTATTTTTTGCCACTTAAAAAAAATAAATATATATCTTTTTTAAATGTCCTCACTTTATAACTTTATAACCAAAGCAACCTGAAACTTTATTTGTATTGTTTATCAGTTATATATAACTGATATAACTAGTATATATTTTTTTTATTTTGTCCTCTCTAGCTATTGTGCTGTCCATCCATTCATCTATCTACAGCATTATTTTCCTGTTTCTCTTGGCAAATATCCTTTCAAATTAATTCATGTCTAAAGTATTTGTTATGGATTTCTTATGGCCAAGATCACTAAATTTCTTTCGTTTATGCAACATGATGCAATTATAGGGGTTTAGGATTCTTCACAGTGTGAAGAAGGAACTCTTACATGATGCTGAAAACCTCAATTCCCTGGTCTCCAGCCATGGTCATCTGCGGTACCAAGTAGGAATGGGCGATATCAATAATGATACCAAGTACGTTCAAGACAAGTATTATCCGATATTGATACCAAATACCGATACTTCTATGAAATATTTATAAAATATTGGAATAAATTATTTTACTTTTAGATGCTTTGTCATATTACTCCAGATTATACTTTGTACTTTGTGTGCTTTGACTAAGTGAGCGAACACTGTCATGATAAGTTTAAGATATAGTTCCCATCGACATTCCTATTTAAATATTATAAAAAGTTATATACTATACAGAGAATCTATGCTTTTGATACAATGCCGTTATCAAAAATATCGATAGCTACTATTGGCTGGGATGGAGAGTCGTTATTGTAACCGTTACCTGCCAAAACTGGGGCTGAAACAGCCAAAAGATGGATCTGTTTTGAGGCACTTGTTGAGGATTTAAGAAGGAGCAGTGCTCGTGGAGCGTAAACTGAAATTAGCTATAGCATCTGATGTGCTGGCAGCAGCATCACCACAGCCACATGCAGCACTTGACTTACTTATAGGTTAAAAAAGAAAACATACCCACTTCGTTATAACAGCAGTTTAACAAAGATAATACAAATTTAATGTTGTTTAAATGAGCATTCATTAGCTGCTGCAAAACAATCACAAACTGTGAAAAGTAGACAGATTTATAAAGCAGACTGTATGAATCTTGTAAGAATGTTGAACTGAAAGTTGTGTGTGAGTGGTGAAAAACTGCTCTGTGCTGCTGGGGCACAGTTTTGGTTCCCCTTCAGGAACTCGAGCTGCGTCGAAACGCTATGGGAACGGCCATAGCGTTTCGACGCAGCGTCTCGTTCCCTCTGGGAACTAGGGTTACGTTCGTAACCTTGGGACGATTTAGCTGAAGTCTGCCCACCTAATTAGAAGTTAGAACTACTGCTGATATTTTCTGGATTATTTTTCCCATTGGCTTGGGATTGGGTGGGCAAGATGCAAAAATTGATAGGCTAAACCCACCCGTGCCACCCGTGCATGATCATTTAAACGGTGCACAAGCAACAACAGGTCATAATTCAAAACCCTCAAGCACAATCACCTGCTACAGTATATTCCATCCGTGTGTCATCTGCTCGAGTCACACACAGATCCTTCACCTATAACAAAAACAAGCATAACCTTTGAGCTGATTCAGCATTTTTTTTATGTTATAAACCACAAGAATCATGAAAGGTTCACTTGCTGGAAAATGCAGTGCTTTACCAAACACGGATTTACCACATTAAAAACATTTAAGCAAAGACAATGAAGCAGATGCTGCACACACACACACACACACACACACACACACACACACACACACACACACACACACACACACACACAGAACTCAAAATGCAAGAATATAGTTTCATAATAATGAAACAAGACTAGTTCATCTAGAATCTAGGAGCCTGATCTGTTGTGCTTACCTTGGGTGCTAAAACCCACATCACCAGGATAAACACAATAACCATAGTACATGCTGTCAGGGCAAAGATGAGTATCAGTGGCACCGACATGGCAAATGCCCCTTTTCCTGTTGCAGGTGGGGTCTTATCCACATCTACAAAACCCACAAATCAATTAGAATCATTTATTATTAATTACATTAATAAAACTTGATAATGATCAATAATTCACTTAATATCTAGGGTATAAAGAATCCATGAAACCAATATGAAATACAAAAAAAAAATGGACTGAGGCTCCTCATTGTCTGAAATACGAAACACTGATCTTGGATATAGAGACTTATGTTTATATGTGAATATGTAATAAATTTAAATAATTCGCATTTGATGGTGCTGCACAAGACAGCTCCAGACAACATGGAGATGTACAAAGAATTATTTATTCAGCATAACAGTATTCAGTATCATAGCAAAATGCTGTCAGCATCAAGACTACTATAATCTCCTCAGTCTAAAGACAAAAGCATGCTTACCATTTACAAACAGTAGAACACTGCAGCCTTCTTCTTTCACAATCTGCTGTTTTTTTAAGTCATATTTGCTATAAATGCCTATGTACAGGCCAGACTCATTCAGCTGCAGGTTACTGATTGTGATAGATAGTTTATCGATGGTGCCACTGCTTGTCACTCTTCCACTGTACTCCTTCCCGAGATTCTTAGAGTCAGTATTCTTGTCAAAGACCATCACTACATGTTTGTTTGGGATTCTTGCAAGTAGTTCAAGGTTATCGAATTCAGTGTCTGTTGTGGTGCACTCCATCGTCAAACTTTCCCCCTTTTTCACCTTCACTAAACCGTTCTCTCGCTCAGGGGCTGTGTAAACACACAAAAATGGATCAAAGTTCCTTGACAAAATAACAAACAAAAAACATTATTGCTAATAAGAATTGTCGGAACTCAGAGCTCATCTCCAACTGGACACATTCACAGGGTGGCTCATGCTTCTGTTCTTGAGGCTCAAATCTCAAAATCTTACTTTAATTAATAAATATTATTTAAAATTATTCTCACAAATATGTACAATTAATAAATAATGTGTAGTTTTTTGTTTAATTAATTTAGCTTACATTTGGCCTTAATATTGTACCAATTAAGAGGCTTTGCATTATTTAATACATTTAAATAGTTTTTACATAAATACCTCCCTGTCTGAAAACACTTCCTGTTTTTCTGCTTTATTTCTATGCAGATGTTTTCATGTTCTTTGCTTTTATAAGATTTTTGATCATATTTCTCCACTATTCCCAATTGCCCATTATTTGAACTTATCACTGCTTTTTTCTGCACTTTGCTTGTTATTTTAATGGTGTTTTACTATTTACTCTTCTCCTTTTGTAATTGTAATCACAATTTTAGCTATTTAAGGTAATACTTCAGTTCTTAAAACGTGCACAGATGATGCAGTGCTCAGTGTTCAGATGAAGCTCCTATATTTCTTGATCAAAATAAATGCTATTTATATTTAGTGTGCTAATTGTGCTCATTTCTTTTTTATAATCTGAATAAGTCTTTCTTTGTTTCATCTCAACTTTTTCACTTCACCTTTCTTGTCATGCTCAGCTCAATCATAACTGCACCATTGACTAGTTTGCTTGTGTCCACTTCCTCTTTTTTTTTGGACTCTCGGCTGAAAATATACTACCTAAATTGAAATGTTGACAGTTCCTGACAACAATGTGCTAAATGCACAATTTAGGTACCTTTGTAAAGAACACACTTTAGGCTTTATTATTTATCATCCAGAGTGGAAACTGCTCATAGAGATAATAAGTTATAGACGCTGAAGTGCCTTAAATGTGAACATTTCCTTCATTGAATATGTTTTTCATTTCATATATATAAAAAACAAAAAATAAGTCCTGGAGCATTTCAGAAAAGTACTGATTATCAAAACTATTATTTCTACACTCTTTCTATGTTGAATTCTTTATTCTCAAAGCCTAAACTGAAATTGTAACTATTGCCATGTATGTGTAAGTACTGTTAACCCAAGAATTGTTAGAATACTGCTACTTACTAATGCTGCTAAAATAGTGCTGGCATAAAATACATTTCTCACCAGAATACAATATTATGAAATGTTGCTTTTTAACCATGTGCAAGAAAATCTGGGTTTTTTTTAATGGCTCTTATATAAAAATGTAAATAAATCATATTAACAATGAAAGACATTTTAATGGCAAAATTGCTGCTCTCACCTGAACCTAGAACACTGACAGAAGCCAGAACGCCAGTAAAACACAAAGTTATAATTAAAGTCAGAGCTGTCATTCTGGCCACATCTGCAATACTGACTTAAAGCAGCCGCACTTTTCTTTGTGTTGCGCGTCCAATCGCACACTTACGGTATTGGTGGTGGGAGCGGTCAAAATAGACGTAAAGACGCTTCAGAAAAAATGTGAAAGATTGAGCATACCTATAAAAAAAAATGTTTCATGAGTGTTTGAATATGGAACATGATTGAAAACGCACTAAGGTTTGTATTTCTTTTATGTCTTTTAGTTTTTTAATTAACAATGAAAGACATTTTAATGGCAAAATTGCTGCTCTCACCTGAACCTAGAACACTGACAGAAGCCAGAACGCCAGTAAAACACAAAGTTATAATTAAAGTCAGAGCTGTCATTCTGGCCACATCTGCAATACTGACTTAAAGCAGCCGCACTTTTCTTTGTGTTGCGCGTCCAATCGCACACTTACGGTATTGGTGGTGGGAGCGGTCAAAATAGACGTAAAGACGCTTCAGAAAAAATGTGAAAGATTGAGCATACCTATAAAAAAAAATGTTTCATGAGTGTTTGAATATGGAACATGATTGAAAACGCACTAAGGTTTGTAAATCTTTTATGTCTTTTAGTTTTTTAATAACGGAAACGCCTTTCTAAAGCGTCTTTACATCTATTTTGACCACAAATACCGTAAGTGCACGATTAGACGCGCAACACAAAGAAAGGTGCGGCGCCTTAACCGTGTATTTTCAAGATGCGGTTTACTTAACTTGATGTCACTGTGTTATAAATGGGACATGAGGAAATGTCCTCAGTGGCGTAAATGTGTAAAACATCCGTCAATTATATTTCCTTTACATCTTATTTTCCTACTTTATCATCAAGCTGCTTGATTATTGGACTCTTGAAAATGATTCACTTGAAATATAAGATTATACCCAGTTTCTTTCACAGTGGTTACTGTCTGTGTAGGGGAATTGTTAGTGCCATTCTTGTGTTAGATTTAGAATAATACAATCTAAAGGAAATAAAATAACCTACATAAGCAGATGTACTGTTTGAGAAAAGTAACTGGAGAATCGTTTTGGGGTTTGTTTTATATCAAGTCTTTCATTTTGTTTGTTTTAGAGTATTTGTGGGGAAAAATAGACCAACCTGCTGACTAAGGTTTTTCCTCAAAATTAGCCTAGAAGCAAAATCTGCAGATGAAGATGCTAATTATGAAGATAGATTTTAACGTCACTGAATTGGATCAAAAAGATCAAATATTTATTTGTGAATTATTTACTAAAAATATAGGACTCAAATGTAGTTTGTAGAAAACAATCAAAACTGTAACATAGAGGTAAAAATGATTTAACATGCCATTATATATTTCATGTTTGTAATCTTTGTCTTTATTTAAATAATATATTTTATAAAATATTAAATGTAAAATAATATCATGTTATTTAAACAACACTTTGTTTTTCTAATGTTTAGGAGCTTCATTTATATATTTTTTATTTACTGTTTAATGCTTACTAATAAGGAAATAATTACATGTTTATAAATCTTTCTCCGCAGATTAATAAGAGCTTGGAATGGATTGGTATGGATATAAGAGGGCCTATATCTATAATGACGCACAGCCATACACATATTATGACTCTCACTGACTTCTATTCCAAAGTGTTTTCTTCGGAGTCACAACATGATCCGAATGCATCAAGATTTCTAACAGAAGTCATCCATCAACATGGATACCCGCTCGCAGTGCTCTCAGGATTATCCAAGCAGCTCTTTGTAGATGTGAGATATGTTGGACATCCTTTTTTTTCATATTCTTTACAATTTTCAAGAATCCTTCTGCAAATATACTGTACTGTCTATGTTATATAATGATCTAATTAAAAATTCTTGTTGCAAAGCATTTCATGTATTTTATTTCAGCTTAAAAATGAACTAGAAAAACTACTAAATATAAACATTTCTTTTTAAATACATGGCAACATTTTTTGACCGACAATGTTGTTCCATCGGACTGAATTGAGACTAAAATTAAAAGAGCAATTAAAAAAATCAGAATTGTGCAATTTTCTTTATCTGACAGTCGGTTACATGTATCTCAGAGAAGAACAGGTTTGATGCAAGAAAATTAGCCAAATCAAAAACATTCTATATAAAAGAACTTAATAAGAAGAAAATATAAAAAAAACTGTGACTTTTTACAATATGAATACAGTAATTTGAATTATTTTAAACATTGATTATGTAGCCGGCTATCATATTTATAAATACATATAAATACATTTCAATTTGAACAAGAAAATAAAGATATTATAGACATTATAGAGATATTTTAGAAGCAAATTAATTTGGATTCCCTCAAATATTGGTTATAATGAATGCTATAATTTTGTAATGTGATTTTGCTATTCTCTATTCTTTAAATGATCTGTACAGTATAGTGAGGCTGATATTATTGCACTTGTTGATGCTGGTGGGTGTTGTAGTACGTGGCAGCTCAATATCATTAATGATAAATATACCGACACTATGGGTGGACAATATATTTGAAAACATGTTTCAGGACATTTGGCTCAGCAGTATTATAAACGAACAAATGAAGTTAGGATAACCTGTATACCAGGAGGTATTACAAGATGTCATAGACTATAAGACTGTGAAATTATACTGAATGTACTCAATAATTGAGTACATTCAGTATAATTACACAGTAACAAAGGTGACTATTTCTTTCATAGTTTATTATAATGTGTTTGGTTTTGGGCAATATAGAGTACCATTTTATTTTTATTTTTTTTCCTGAGTGAAATTAAACTGTTTCTGAATGTGATGTGATTTGTATGTGTGTGTGAATTCTGATTTGTGCTATTCTATTGTCACATTTTTTCTTTGCTGGAGCTGATCTAATCTGCTTGGTGAGAGATGAAAAGTAAAAGCAGAAGCTCATTTTATCATGCCGTCAGATTATTTTTTGGCACAAATGCATACGGAAGTTTACAGCTGCTAAATGACCTAAACTTCTTTGTTTATACTGATTAATAAAAATCATGGATTTATCATCATAGAATTTAAAAGCACTGTGACATTCTTAAAAAAGATTCTTCTTAAGAATGCTGACCAAATGTTCATTATATGTAAATGTTTAATATTTATTACCAAAACTCTTTAAACAAAACAAAAAAAATAATGTTAATAAGTCTACATTCTAATGAATACAGTAAGTTACCTTTACCTTGTATTTTACACTGCCTTTCATAATGCTCTTGATTTATGCACATTTTCAGATCTTTTATGAGTGGAACATTGTGGAATTTTCACTGATTCCATTTCTGATTTCTGTTTGAAATTTTTATAAAAGACAACAATTTTATTTATTCTGAAAAAAAAAGTAACTACTGATGTACTAACAACATAAAACAAGTCGGCTAAAGAAAACAACAGTAGTTAATGGCAAATATTGTAAGAGCTTTACATCAGAGATAGAAACTAATAAAATACTTACAGTACTAAAGTAGAATTTTTTGGTATCAGTACTTTACTTCACTATTTACTTTTTTTGGACAACCTTCTTACTTTTATTCATACTACTTTTTACATATGTTTAAGAGCTTGTACTATACTTTAACCTGAGTGAACTTTTACCAGTCATATTTTTGCCAACATCCTTCAGAATTCGAGGGTGAAGTATATACACTTTTCATAAAGATCAAAATCTTTGCCACAATATGCAAAGCACTCATCTGTAGTAAGAATAAAATGCAAAAAAAATACAGAGATTATTCTCTACCATTGTGAGGAAAATGCCATCATGTGGAGAAAGAAAGGATCTGCTCATGATCTAACACATACCAGCTTTTCAGTCAAGAATAGTGAATGTAAGGCTAGGGTTTGCATGACTGCTATTTAAATGGACTCACTAATCTTTATTGGCGATGGTAGCTCATGATGTTATAAGCCTATCAACTTAACCAAATCACTTACTTCATCTGCCAAAGAGGGACCTTAAGGAAGAAGAAGAATGACTGAAAAAGCTGCATATAATGCTAGGAAAAGCATCACAAAAAGAATGTTAAAGTTTGCTGATGGTAGGAGGTCATCTGCTTGATAAAGTGTAACCAAATATTAAACAATATTTACTCTAAAACTATCTTTTCCAGTTTTTTTTGCTCATTTAAAAAACATGTGGATCATCCCAGAGGGTGTCATGTTTTACACTGTTGAACACATCTGGATATAAGTAGCAGAAAACTGAACGTTTAATTCAGATCTGTTGTTTCTTATTCATTGTTTATTCTCAAATGACAGAAACAAAGTATTTTTTACTTTATTAATGAACTTTAGTTATTTTTTCCAGCATTAGTACTTAATATAAATATTTTTGTGAGTAATATCTTACTTTATCTACAAAAAAAAACAGTCTGAAGTGACAGTATTGAATCAAATGATTACTTACTTTTGGAGCATTGAATTTCATTACCTGTCTCATACATCAAATTTCTTTTGATTTTTAAGGAAAGGCAGGAACTTGTATAAATGTACTCAAGTAAAAATTAATTGGAGCACTTTTACTGCAGTGATATTACGTACTTTATGTTTCCTACATCAACCACTAACCTTGAAATTCCAATACTTTTGCATCGAAATGTACATCTCTGAGTTCATCTCCACATCTAATGTATGAAATGTTAAACTATTCTGCAATAACTCAGATGAAACAGTTCATCAATAGTGGCTGCATTGCATTCAAAATATCTACAGTCAGTTATAAATAAACACAGTGCATTATCTAGTACAAATTCAGTGTTTATTGAAAATCTTTTTCCTGAACACGTTTTAAACATTACAGAAGGATAGTAATGTTGCAGCATCACTGTAGCTTGTCTGGTAACTCTTCAAAATCTGTCAGAGAAAGAAGACACATTAGGACATTGTTGTACACACTATTGGACATTAATAAACCTGACAGAAAAACCCTAGTTTTTATTGATATTAGAATATGAGCTACTGCAGAACTAACCTGTGTAATTAAGTAATTGTGTTTAGTCTGAATTTAGATGGTCATGTGTAGTATGAAAAAAGTATATACCCCGCTTTGAAGATCTTTTGCCCATCAGTCCTACAAACGTCTCTCCATTAGTTCCTGTGACTAAGAAAATAAAAAATAAATGAACCTGGAGATGTAAGCATGTGTAAGAATACACTGCACAGAGAGACAGTTTAAAGGTAATATGTAGAGTAGCTTACTTTTCCGACCGAGTTGCCGGGGTGGAGCAATATCTGGAAAGGAAATTGGATTCAGTACATGCTTCTAAGCCGTAATGAAGCAGTTCATTTAAGCATTTACATTTGTCTTAACAAGTAAATATATTCAAACATCTTTAGTGCATATTTTCAACCTTTTTAATATGGTCAGATTCATTCTCATAGACTTACAGGTTAAATATTTTCTTACCTAAACTTCGGCCCATTAACCCATGAAACTGCTGTGATTTGGAGTGCTTCAGCAGATTATTAAAGCGTAGAGAGAAACCACTTTCTGCTGGATCGCCCTGAAAAAAAAACCCATACTACTACTGTATCTGCACAACTGATAGAAAGCATGCATGAGATACAGGCTATTGTAGATTCAGGGAATGCGCTTACCTGCCTATTCTCCAGGGACCAGACATCAGTGTCCTCACTGAAACTTGACTCACCAGTGTGTAACTGTGCGTATATAGCAAAGGCCAGAATGGAAAGTTTGAAAAACTCCATTGTGAAATTTAAAGGTGACTGAAATAAAATTGAACAGATGAATGCAGTAGCTAATCTTGTCTAAAAATCTGGATGGTCTTGCAGAGCAGTAAAAAGGCAGCTGATCTCAAGTGCTGTGCTTGTCATATTTATATAGCAGTACCTGCAATGCCCCTCCCATCCTTGCTGCTAGAGCATCCACAAATTACATCAACAATCTGTCATGTGGACTCAGAGACAAGCAATGAAATTATCTTCTGGTTCTCTTTTTTAAATATGACCTCTTAGTAGTAGACTCTTTACATACACCTTTATGCCACAACATTTCTGTATTGTTGGTCAATTCGTAATATTCAGGCCTCTAATTTTCAACAGCAAACTTTGGTTTATTAATAAACACTGCATGTAAATGATCATTCCTGTTATCTGATAAATCTAACTAATACTCTGCCAGTCCAAGTGGCATCATGTAGTGTGAACAGATGAAATATTGACATTTGAATGCCTCCTGCTAGGCACAATTCCATGCCTACAGAGTTTCCACTTATGAGGAAAAAGAGGTCAGCCACAAGGTCATTTTCAATCTAGACCACCATCTATTGCATTGCACGTCACAAACTTAAAAGGGCTATCCAGATTTGTGTCTTAGCACTTTTTTATGTTTATAAGCTTGGTTTGTTTCTGTTTACAGATATTTCTCTGTATTCAGAATGCTTAATCCACTTACAGTTCACTTGATTGGGAATACATGTACACCTGCTCATTCACAAAGTTTTCCAACCCACTAATTATATGGCAGTAGTGCAAGCTATAAAATCATGCAGATACAAGTCAAGAGCTTCAGGGGTCTACACAAAAAAATGATTTTAGAATTTACACAGAATAGTGTAAAAAATGCCTCCTGTATGCAGAGGGTCTGCATCTGAATGAGAGAGATCAGGAAGTCATTAGTAACTCATTAGCACTCTTTGCAACTGCTGTGAGAGGAAAATAATATTTAAATGAGCAACCCACTGAACCTTTTTTTTTTTTTATCTTCACCTGTACAGTTTGAGTGAGCCTGTACTCATGACACCCCCAACCAGAGGTGGGAGACTCGAGTCATATGACTTGACTCGAGTCAGACTCGAGTCACAATTTTCTGGACTTGAGACTTACTTGACTAGATCTCTGAAAAGACTCGACTTGACTTTAGACTTGCTCCTTGTGACTTTAGACTTGACTCGGACTTGTGCCTATTTACTTGAAATGACTTGTGGAAAATATTTTTTTTCAATTATTGTGATTTTTTTTTAATTATTGTGATTTTTTTTTTATATATTTAAGAATGGACTATATATTTTCTAATAAATCGGCGAACCCAATCCACTCTGGATTACATACTGGGGCATGACCTGATAGTTTTATTTTTTTTTACATTATTAAAGATATTAGAAAATTAATGAAAAGCCCTAGAGTAACATGATCATAACAGTTTGTGGATAACTCTTAACAGAGCAAACAATGTTGGGTTCATCATCTTTTAAAAACCACTGCCTCACTTGTACAGTAAGATTTTTTTTTTCTGATATTGATATTCTACTTTGAGTATGCAACCCATTGTTTGGTGTCTGATGAGATGACAGAGTATACTTTACAATTATAGGTATTATTATTAGTATATGTTGAGATGGGGACATGTGACTGTTCACTCCATGTTTACACAGATACATCAGGGTATTCATAGATAGAAATGATCCAGTTTAACTGTAGTTCTGACTCCTCCTGAAAATGGAACATCAGCACATTCTACTGTCTAAAAAACTTACAATTAATTCTTGTTTACTTGTTCATTTAATTTATTTTTATTTAAGAGCATTTAAAGTGCTTCTTAACGATATTTTATTACACACAAGTTAATTTATTTATATTTGTAACCCATCACCAGCCCTCTGTGTCTAAATAAGTAATAAAAGTCCCTGAGTTAAAAAAAAGTTGGGACTTGACTTAACAAAGAGTATGACTTGACTTGACTTGACTTGACTTGACTCTTACAACAGAATGACTTGACTTGACTTTGACTTGCAATGTTAAGACTTGGACTTGACTTGAGACTTTAATTTGGTGACTTACTCCCACCTCTGACCCCAACATCTTGTTCTTGTCTGAAAGTAGGTCTTTTGCAGCCCAGTTGGGACTTGACTTAACAAAGAGTATGACTTGACTTGACTTGACTTGACTCTTACAACAGAATGACTTGACTTGACTTTGACTTGCAATGTTAAGACTTGGACTTGACTTGAGACTTTCATTTGGTGACTTACTCCCACCTCTGACCCCAACATCTTGTTCTTGTCTAAGAGTAGGTCTTCTGCAGCCCAATCACCTCAAGGATTAATGTTTTATCAATAGTGAGAAGCATTTTTGTCACTACATCTGGAAGAGTGATTAATTGAGTAACTACATCCTTACATAGAGCTGGAACCAATCTGACCAGCTTCCTCTCACCTCTCTTATCAGCAAGCCATTTCCACCCACAGCACTGCTGCTCACTTAGTCTATTTGTCTATTATTTGAGACAGTGAAATACTCAAATCAATATTAGGTTCAGGTTTTAAAACCAAAAAATGTAAGAATTTCACAGTCAGTGGTTAACAAACATGCTATTGCCAGCTACATGCAGATATTCTGTAGTGTGGGTTGTGCTGCACCCATGGGGTTGTGTAATCCCATTGCTGTCTAATTATCAGGCTCCTTGGCTGTGACAGCTACAACCTGTGACTGTGGATCAGGCTCTTTTTTACATTAAAGTGCCAAGTTAATAACCATTTAAAAAAAAACTATTTGATGCTGGTTCTGCATTCGTTGTTTATTACATTAAATGTTTTGTGGACTGTTTACACATCGAGTTTAACTACATTTGTTGTTAAAAAAATAAACCAACACAAATTTAAATAAAAAGTAAGTAATCTCTCTTACCAAGGCTTTTTGCCTTAAAGTGCTTAATTTAGGACAGATTTAGAAAATGCTTCCAAACTTTTTTCAATTTATAAATTATGGAGGCCACTGTTCTGCAGATTTTTATTTTCAGATTTGGTCTTTACACAATCCCAACCCAGCCATTATGTTAGCACAAGCCAGTGCACTCTTATTACGGGTCCTAAGCCTGGATAAATGGGGAGGGTTGCGTTTGGAAGGGCATTCAGCGTAAAACATGTGCCAAATCGAACATGCGGATCACAAATAAAAATGTCATACCGTATCTGAGTTTCTGATAGGGTGATGAACATGAAGCTGGAAGTTGAAGGGTTGATGATAAATGTCATCAGTGCCTATGCTCCACAAGTCGGCCGTGAGATGGATGAGAAGGAAAAATTCTGGAGTGAGTTAGATGAAATGGTAGAAGGTGTACCTGGGAATGAACAATTGGTGATTCGGGCAGATTTCAATGGGCATGATGGTAAAGGGAACAGCGGTGATAAGGAGGTGATGGGTAGGTGTGGCCTTAAGTAAAGGAATGTGGAAGGGCAGATGGTAGTAGATTTTGCTAAAAGGATGGAAATGGCAGTGGTGAATACTTATTTTAAGAATATATGGTCATAGATCATAGGGTGACGTATAAGAGTGGAGGAAGGTGCACACAGGTAAACTATGTTCTATGCAGGAGATGCAACCTGAAGGAGATTGGAGACTGTAAGGTGGTGGCAGGGGACAGTGTAGCTAGCCAGCATCGGATGGTGGACTGTAGGATGGTTTTGGAGGCAAAGAAAAAAAGGAGGAGAGAAGAAAGAAGAATGATGTGGTGGACACTGAAAGAGGAAGACTGTAGTGTGAGATTCAGGGAGGAGGTCAGACAGGGGCTCGGTGGTGGTGAAGAGGTGCTGGATGATTGAGTAACTACTGCAGAAGTGATAAGAGAGATAGTTAGAAAAGGTACTTGGTGTGACATCTGGAAATAGAAAGGAAGACAAAGAGACATGGTGGTGGAATGAGGAAGTGAAGGAAAGCATAAGGAGAAAGAGGTTGGCAAAACAGAATTGGGATCGAGGGGATTTAAGTTGATCAGTCACACCATGAAGTTATGGGAAAGATTAGTGGAAGCCAGGCTGAGAGAAGAGGTGACCATCTGGGAGCAACAGTATGGTTTTATGCCGAGGAAGAGCACGGCAGATGCATTATTTGCTTTAAGAATGTTGATGCAGAAGTATAGAGAAGGTCAGAAGGAGTTGCATTGTGTGTTTGTGGTTTTTGAGAAAGCTTACGACAGAGTGCCGAGAGAGGAGTTGTGGTACTGTATGAGGAAGTCAGGTGTGTCAGAGAAGTATGTGCGGGTGGTGCAGGACATGTATGAGGACCGTGTGACAGCAGTTAAGTGTGCAATAGGAACAACAGACTGGTTCAAGGTGGAGGTTGGACTGCATCAAGGATCGGCCCTGAGCCCTTTCCTGTTTGCAGTGGTGATGGACAGGTTGACAGACAAGGTCAGACAGGAATCTCCCTAGACTATGATGTTTGCGGACGATATTGTTATTTGTGGTGAGAGGAGGGAGCAGGTTGAGAAGAGCCTGGAGAGGTGGAGGTATGAGGTAGCAGAGTTGAAGATGTTAAGGTTTTCCTTGGGAGTGAGGAGGATGGACAGGATTAGAAATTCGTGTATTGGAAGGACAGCGCATGTAGGACCTTTTGCAGACAAGGTGAGGGAAGCGAGATTCAGATGGTTTGGACATGTGCAGAGGAGGGACATAGGTTATATCAGTAGAAAAATGCTGAGGATGGAGCTACCAGGAAGGAGGAAAAGAGGAAGACCAAGGAGGAGGTTTATGGATGTGGTAAAGGACGACATGCAAGTAGTTGGTGTGACAGAGGCAGATGTAGAGGACAGGGGGGTGTGGAGACGGTTGATTCGCCGTGGCGACCTCTAATGGGAGAAGCCAAAAGAAGAAGAATAAGAAGAATAAGAAGGTCTTCAAACAATTCCAAATATAGATTTAAACTTTAATTGCGATCTTTGTTAAGAAAAGAGACATTTTCAAAATTGCCTCAAGAAACAAAAAAATTTTTGGGTTAAAGTATCAACAAGGAAAGTCATTTCCTTAAATTTTCCTTCTGAACTTTGGGGGTTCAGATAGAGCTAAAGTTTGTCATGAGGACACCCTAACCCTACACTATATGGACAAAAGTTTTTTTGGGAAGATGTTCAACCAAATTGTGGAGTTGTTGTCGAGTTATGTGGGAATTTGTGAGGAGATTTGCGGTGCAGTCCGTGTTTCAATTCATCCTAAAGGTTGAATGTTGAGGTCAGAGCTCTATAGCAGAAAGATCTTCCACTCCAAACTATGTATATGGATAAGCTGGCTTTGTGCACAGGGGCATTGTCATGCTGGATAAGGTTTAGGTTTGCTAGTTCAAATTAAGTAAAAATTTCATTCAGCTGCACCCAAAGACGTCCTATATATTATATAATGGTGTACCTTAAACGGTGTGCTTACAGTTTGGGGAAGAAACACATATGGTTGAAAAGGTCATGTGTCCCAGTACTCTTTTCCATATAGTGTATGTTACCAACTATGTTCTAATACCACAATTAAAACTTTTAACAAAATGCAAGTGAAATGCACTTGCAATGCAATATTTGTTGTTCTTCCTAGAACTTCATCATTGCATCTGCATTCACAACTTGGGTAGCATATATCTATTCTATATACCATTATTTACACTTGCATTAACTGGATTGAACCATTTGTGCTGATTTCATTTTTTATTTGCTTAACAGGTCCAGCTAACATGGAGGAAGATTGACCAGTTAATCATAATCTTTTCTATTTCGTTCGACTACTGGTGAGATTCTGCACAGATGGAACATTTTTCACCACCTGTCAAATGGTACTGCCAGGTACACCTACACCCACTTATCAAATGAGCTTCTGATCAGGTTGATGGTGTGAATGTGAACTGACTTACAGCCATAAATCACCCTGGGATGTGGGTTCAGTTGCTCAAATAGAGCCCTCAGCAGTCAAATCATGTGCAGAAAGTACACATACTGACAATATTTAAATACAGTATTAGATATCATTTTATACATTCATTATAATATAACATTCAATTAGTTTTACTATATTTTAAATGACAGTGCAACATTAAAATATAAAGATAACAAGTCGTGTTTTTGCTATTCCAGCTTTTCCATAAATAGCAGTCCAGCCTTATAGATAAAGTACCTGCTTAGTTTTAGTGAACTTGACTTGACTTAAATGGAAATTCTAACATACTGAAGAATAATGTTGAAGTTGATGGTTAAAATAAAAGAAAGAAAAAAAAAAAAAAACGCAATAAAAACTTTACTCAGGTGCAGAGCATGTCATCTACTGCAACCAATGTGGTATATTTTACAAAAGTAGCATAAATTTAGCTCATATATACATAGTGTTATTGCAAACACGTAGTCATCTTTTTTTGTATGATATTAATCTGGTAATTTCATGTGTAATCCTTTATAATTAGCATAATTATAAAGGATAAGGATATGGCAGACTCTTTTATGTGAAAGCTAAACTGTCTATTCGTAACTACATGAACAGTGTGCTCCAAATGCACCTTTCTTTTTCACCAAAAAAAAGGGCTTAATTCTGTTTCTCTCAAAGCAAAGCAAAATAATAGATATACAGCAATGTTTAATCTAGGGGTTTCCAAACGTTTTTTTCCCTGAGGGCCACATACAGAAAAATATATGAAGGACTGGGCCACTCACTGGACGTGAGATATACTACCTCACTTTTATTGCACTAATTTTAGCAAAATCAATCAAATGCAGGTAAATAACGTTTGATAATTGAACATGTATAAAGAAAAAACCATCACAGCTCTTTATTAGTAGATTTTCTTTTTATTTTAACAAAAAGGTTGCCAGGTAATTCTTTCAGTGACAGCCTCAGATTGGCACGTCTCTTTGGTTCTGCCATTTCTGGTGACCCTCAGCAAATTTTTTCTTTAAATGGTTGCTTTGTGGAGGTGCTGCCTTGTTCAAGACAGTAACACGACCGTGTTGAAACTCAGAAGTACAATACAAATATTATGTGAGGGCCATAGACCATTATATTTTTAGACTTCGATGGTGGGCCGCAGTTGGACACCCCTGGGTTAATCTATAAAAAATCCAGTGTAGTATTTTTTTTTGTTTTTTGTTTTTAAACACCTACAATACAGTATTTCAAACAATTTAGGGGAGCGTCCAGTGGTCAGTATGAGAGAATTGTAGTCAAAGCACCCTCTGTCAAGCAGACAAAAACATGAACACGAATAGGACATGTGGCTTTGCATGACTAAACAACATACACCTAACATACTAATATACAAACTGCACATTGACTACTCTAAAATATATCCAAGGTTCATTTCTTTAATATTGTCCCTTAAGCAGATAAAATAATTGCTGAAATGTCTTTTGTGAGATACTGTACCTATTTTTTTTTGTGTCTAAATTAGACAATTGCAGCACACGTCCACTTCTGCTTTATTTCTTTGATAGCTCAAAATAATTATCTAGATGATTTTGTGTTTTGACCATTTGTGAAAGATGTTAAGCCCTGTCTCTTTGCCCTGCTGTATGAGGGTTCATGTTTTACCACTTTTACCATTTCTATTTGTAAAGCATAGAAATATATTTGTGATGAAATTACCACTAGAACACAACATTGTTTACAAAAGCACAACATTCTTAATCAATCAGGTCCTTTGATTATGCTCTGAAAGTGCACTGCATTTCTCTTTGCATTATGTGTAGCATTTTCTAACAGGGAAATATTTTTAAGACCTTCTTCAAAAGAGGGACTGACTCCTCTGTTGAACTGCTTTAGAACAGGCAGTGTGCTGGTGGGTAGTGGTGCCATCTAGTGTTCATATATTACTTACGTCAGAAATTTGCAGTAGATAATTTCATATAAAGAAACGTGTAAGAAAAAAGGGGCTCAATACTTGTCACTTGTACTTTACAGCACAGTGAAATACTTTCTTTGCGTATCCCAGCAATGTTAGGAAGCTGGGGTCAGAGTACAGGGTCAGCCATACTCCAGTGCCTCTGGATCAAAGAGGGTTAAGGGCCTAGCTCAAGGGCCCCAAGATTCACCTCAAAAACACTTGTTATTAAATGTCTTGAATGAAAACTGTCAATCCTTTAACCAAGTCCTTTTACATATACGACTTGCTCGTGATACTATATGCAAAGACATTGTGTGCCTTCAACTTTTGGGGAAGAACAGGTTAGAGTGCACTCTGTTTGGAACTTGTTTTGGTTTCGACTTGGTGGTATGTAATTAACACAAACCTCCCGTTCAGCATCAGTACAACAGCAAGCAGAAGATTTTGAGAGGAATAAAAAATGAAAGAAACTCCTGATTCGTGGCCTCATTTGGCCGATTTTTGTAGTAGTTGAAAGGAAAGTTTATACTATATACAGTTATTTACACTTTTTATTTAGTTTGTTTTATTACAGACTCCATGGCTTCACACTCAAAAATATGTTTTTTCCTTCTTAGTCCAAATACTTGACCAAAAAAAAGGAAGAGAATCAACAATGGAAGGTATACTGACATCTGCAATATTTCTTAATCTCTTGTTAAAGCTTACCATGTTATTTTACTGATTTACACTCCACCTCTGATTTTACATGTATTCAATACTAGACACTTTTCATTAAGATTCTTGTTTTTCTTACTATCTACTTTATTACCACTGTCACTTATGGATTAGGAGTTTACTTTATTTCTATGGATTAGGGTACTGGACAACTGAAACATCACCAACAATCATCTTTGTAACTATACAAAATTAAATTGAACCAGATTGAACTGAAGTTTGTGCTGATTTCAGCTGGGATTCCAGGCGACCATTTAACCGTGAATCATATTTCCCATGTGCATGAGAGAATATGTGTTATAGGGTTGAAATAAAAGTAAAGCCACTTACATGATTTAATTCAATTCAGTGTTTTGAATCTGTGTAGCATTTTCAACAGTGGACATTTTCACTCTATAGATATAGATTACAAATGTATATTTTAAAATAATAAATTAGTACAATACATCTATCCTTAATAAGCCTGTGGTGAATTAATTGATTATATAAAAATATAATTGAAACAGGCTTCATGTATTTGCTCTACATATCATTTATTATTATTTGTGGTAATCAACAGCATAATAATTAAGAGATACTAAAAAAAAAACGGATACACATATTTATTCCTTTGCCATACTGTTTATTAGGCGGAATGCAGTAAAGAACAAAAGGGTAAAGACGTGTAATTCACTTTTTACTTAATTTTTCTGCGTATTTATCTTAATCTTGTGAATAAACTGAGAGAATATATTGAGTAAATGGACAAATGGATTGTCTGTATGTCTGCATTTGCTTTTTCTGTATTGAAGCTATAAAATCACTCTTTACTTGAAACAAATAATAGTATTGTACAACAAACGTCAAACAAGTAAGCTTCCATGAAACATCAAGATAGAGCAAGCAAACACTCCAGAATAAAAAATAAAATAGGTCTTAGGTCTAATAGGTCACAAAACCTACTTCTCATATTTTTATCAACTGGAGATTCACAGTAGTGAAGTTTCCAAGATTTATACTTTGATCCCCTGATTGTATGCAAATATACTATGAAAATACTAGAACTGAACGGTTCAGATTTGTCTTAAGAAACACACACAAAATGACATACCATATGGCATACGAATTAAAATCTGAATAAAAAGTCAATATACAATTAAACCACATACCAGTCTCAGACTTGCTCTTTTCACGCGTCACACAGACTTACATGCAACTGTACATAATGTACACATCCTCTCCAATCCACCTCTTCATTTACAATTATGGCATTTGGCAGACACCCTTCAGGAATTATTATTAATAAATAAGACCAAATGATGTCACAAGTACAAAAGAAAAAGAAGTAAAACAGATACAGCTCGCACTCCATTATTCATGGCTCATTTTTGGCACACAAAACATATAGTTAGAAAAAGAAAAAGATAAAAGAAGCCTGGTTACATAAATGATTCACAGAGAAACAAGTTAAAACCTTTTAAATAAATGTAAAGTGAATTATCCTGAAGTATTTTATGTAACCAAGTCTGGAGGCCATGGGTGTGTTGGCTCAGACAGTAAGAGAGATGAAGCTGTTGTATCTCTGGATGTTTCTCTTCAAGATTTCGGAGCAGGGCCCTAGAACACGCTCAAAGCGTGGTCTATCCAGCTTTACACACTTCAACGGACCTCGGGCAACCACGGTGGCTGCACGTGGCCTGTTCAGGAGCAGTGCTATTTCACCTGCAGAAAAATATACAGAATGAGTTCTATTCTGTCTACCTTTTAAACAATGCTGAATATATAGGATGTTGTTCATTCAATGTGATGTTAGTTCTTTGTACACCGAAAAAGCTCCAAACCACTGACACACTGACTCTATATAATCTCTGAAGGTGCTCTGTGATACATAGCAACAAGATAACATCATAAGCCAATATGCCATATGGGCAAAAGTATTGGGATGCCTGAATATTCCATTCATATTCATGGTTCATCCCCAAACTGTTACTACAAAGTTGAAGACAAAGTTGGGTGTCTTTGGATGTGGTAGTATGATTTAAATGGGTTAAAGTGTAAGATTTCCTTCTCTAGAGCACTGTCATTAACCCTATTGAAACCTTGAATGAATTGGAATGCTGACTGCACCCCAGGCCTCCTCACTTTACCTACATCAGTACCTGACTTAACTAACACCCTGGTGGCTGAATGAGCACAAATCTCCAAAATGCACACTCCAAATTCTAGTGGAACATCTTCCCAAAAGATATTAGGAGCAAAAGTATTATGGGATATGTATAAAACACACACCAATCTTATGTTCACAAAGTGTCCAACGAACCTTTGTCCGTACCTATCATGTACCATTGTACACCTGTATATTCATGCAGTGATATTTTCAATCTAACTATCATGTGGCAGAGGAACGATGCAAAACACAATGCACATACAGTACAGGTTACATAGTGTGATTTCTGTGACTTTAATCATGGCATGGATATTGGAACCAGACGTTCTTCAGTATTTAAAAAAAAAATAAATAAAATTGGATTGTTGGGTACAAAAGTCACCAGTCTTTAAAAAAAATCTTTCATTAGTTTTTGGAATGTGTTTGTGCAAATGTTTGTCATTAAGTTGCAGTTGAACTCTTAATGGTACAGTGTAAAAAGACATTCTCTTTGCAATAACAGTTTGAGGAAAACGTGCATATTTGTGTGATGATCAGGTAAGTGCTTCATCCACACACTTTGGGCCATATAGTATAAATTGGTGGCTTTTTAAGAGGAAGATGTGTGGGCTTAATAAAGATGGAATATATATTGATTCTAATAATATCATGCAGTGAATTTATTGCACAGTACACTGATTTCTTGAACTGTTATGCTTGTGCTGAATGGAATTAAATGAAGTTAAGGCCATTGTGGTTTATCTGTAAATACTCACCAAAGTAGTCAGAGGGTCCAAGCCGGCCAACCTCAACATACTCCTCATTGTCAGATCTGCGCTGCAGGACAGATGCTGTGCCCTTAGGAATGTGAGAGAGAGAGAGCGAGAGAGAGAGAGAGAGAGAAAGAGAGAGAGAAGTTAGATTATTTGGAAAATCTCACACTCTACATTTCACAGAAACAAATCTCTGCACCAGTGAGATATGGCTGTACTATATGTGGAACATGTCTTATACTGTTTATAAATACTGTACACATGTATGAATGAACTGCAACACACACACACACACACACACACACACACACACACACACACACACACACACACACACACACACACATATTATCTCAAAAGTGAGTACACCCCTCACATTTTAAGTAAAAAAAAAAAAAAAAAGTACATCCAGTACATCCAGTACAGTACAGAAGGTTGTGCAAATGGATTATCCATATACAAATAAAAAACAAATACAGTACATGAAAATATTTGGCTAGATGTGAACTTTTAGTTCAACAACAGCAGTTTGTGCAAACAGAGGTGTTTTTTTTCCCTTCCTGTGGATTGTGTATCCTATGTATCAGGTCAGTACCTTCATTTTGAGGGGTCTGATGCCTTGTGGAAATAAACTGTTATACAGCCTAGATGTGAGGGCCTGAATGCTTCTGTACCTCTTGCAGATGACAGAAGAGTGTGTGTGAGGGGTGTGTGGCCAGCTACAATGCTGGTTGTTTTTTGGATGCAGCATGTGGTGTCAATGTCCTTACTATTCACTGTAGGGTTTTGTGATGGTGCAATACCCAAACCAGGCAGTGATGCAGCTGCTCAGTATGCTCTCGATGGTCCCTCTATAGAAGGTTGTAAGGATGTGTGGTGGAAGCTGTGCCTGCCTCAGCTTTCTAAGGAAGTAGAGACGCTGCTGGGCTATTCATGTTATGGAGCCGTTGTTGAAGGACAAGGTGGGGTGCTTTCCATGTTCTCCACAGAGAAGCCATTATATTTAGCGAGGATAGATCAATCTGTGTCCTCCTGAAGTCAACAACTATCTATTTTGTTTTGTCTACATTCAGCGAGAGGTTGTTGGCTTTACACCAGTCCTCTGCCCCTACACTTTGTATGCTGACTCACCATTCTTGCTGATGAGAACCATCACGGTCGTGTCATCAGCAAACTTAATGAAGTGGTTTAAACTGAACATTGCTACACAGTCGTGAGTCAGCACAGTGAACAGCAGGGGACTGAGTACATAGCCCTGAGGGGCCCCAGTGCTGAATGTGATGGTGTTGGAGATGCTGGTCACGACCCAGACTGCCTGAGGTCTTCCAGGATTCAGAGGAAATTACAACAACCATTTTATTATACCTTCTCAAGGGCCAATTCTATAGAAATTAAACTTGGATAAAGTTTAGAGTAGTCAATGTGTTTTATTACAGTACAAAGTTACTGTCCTCTGAAAATAATGAAACATACAGCCATTATTGTCTAAATAGCTGGAAACAAAAGTGAGTACACCTTAAATAATAACAGCTGTATGTCGCCTAACCATGCAAAGCCACGTGTCCTATTCATCATGTTCATGTTTTTGTCTGCTTGACAGAACCATACAAATTTGTGTATCGTCTATTGGAGCAGTTAAAATGTGGTGTTTTGAGTATAATTCTTTATTTATGACCACTGAATGGCACCTGGCACCTGAAAACATGGCACCTGAAAACTGGATGTTTAACATGGCACATGACCACTGGATGTTCAACATGGCAAAGAAAACTATGAGAATTTGAGAATTAGAATTGTTGCTCTCCACAAAGATGAAGAAGCAACAAAGAAGCTATAGAAATACCAGTAACATACTTAAACCAAGACACAGTACACTTGGCAGGGTCATACAGAGGTTTTCCAAGACGGGTTCCACTTGGAACAGGCCTCGAAGAGGAAAAAAAATCAATAAGGTGAAAAGTGACCTCCTTAGTCCTACACAAACACACCTCTGTGATGATGAAGAAGTCATCTCCTGGTTCTCCTTGCACTACAATTTTTTCACCATCTTCAAACTGTACAGGCTCCAAAGCATCAGCCACTGTCAGCCTTTCCCACTTCTCCAGAGATTCTAAATCAATACACAAAAAAGAAACATGAGCAAATATTACAGTCTATTTAAATATGCCGCCACGCAGGAACTGCATCTGTGTGAGACAGACAGACAAACAGATATAAAAGGTATTTAATTCATGTATTATAGGAAGAGGCATAGTATTATTTTCAGGGCAGGCTCAATCCATTATTAACTGTGGAGCTGTAAGAACTTTGAAATAAATGGTTTTGTCAGTAAAATGTCAATTTCATTCCAAATTCTCCATGCTTAAAAAAAGGTTTTAAAGCTTTAAGCATCTTAAAGCATTTCCCAAAACTGACTCTAGGCCCACTATAAGCTGTAAAAGCTCTTTAAGAAGAAGCCAATCAAATGTGTAACAGCGTTATGGAAAAGGGTTTTGGACTGTGATGATGAAGAAGTCATCTCCTGGTTCTCCTTGCACTACAATTTTTTCACCATCTTCAAACTGTACAGGCTCCAAAGCATCAGCCACTGTCAGCCTTTCCCACTTCTCCAGAGATTCTAAATCAATACACAAAAAAGAAACATGAGCAAATATTACAGTCTATTTAAATATGCCGCCACGCAGGAACTGCATCTGTGTGAGACAGACAGACAAACAGATATAAAAGGTATTTAATTCATGTATTATAGGAAGAGGCATAGTATTATTTTCAGGGCAGGCTCAATCCATTATTAACTGTGGAGCTGTAAGAAGTTTGAAATAAATGGTTTTGTCAGTAAAATGTACACTTTATACAATAATTTGTTAAAAAACAATTTAATTCCAAATTCTCCATGCTTGAAAAAAAGGTTTTAAAGCTTTAAGCATCTTAAAGCATTTCCCAAAACTGACTCAAGGCCCACTATAAGCTGTAAAAGCTCTTTAAGAAGAAGCTAATCAAATGTGTAACAGGGTTATGGAAACGTGTTTTGGATTTGTGCTTTTGCTGGGATTTTAATTAAATTAAATTAATTTTTATTTGTATAGCGCTTTTAACAATGAACATTGTCTCAAAGCAGCTTTACACAAATAATGTGGTGATACATGTTTTTTTTTTTACTGAGAATGTGTGCATTAGTTGGGCCTAATGTTTGTTTGCATGCCCCAAACTCATGCTCAGATTATCAGGCTGGATACAGCAACCTAATGCTTGTGCAGATGCTTATCAGCTTGAGGCACAGCATGTGACCCCTCAGTACTTTGACGTCAAAGGATCCACACTGAATTGAGTGCCTCTCCCCGAAGGCGAAGGTGTTGAATAATGTCTTGTTTATGAAAGCATGTCTAAACAAAAATTGTCTTTTAGTTACTTTTATACCAATAAGCCCAGATCTGCTTCTCAACTGTTTCACACTATTAACAAATCAGGTAATGGGAATTGTAACAGGAGTAATAATGATTATCTTTCTGTAGATGCCGGAAAGATGGAAAACAATGGAAAAGAAAGCACTGCCGAGTGGTTATGCAAATAAATATTGAGACAGCTCTTTTTCATTTTACTGTTTTTAGATCGGAACCTGCTTCATTTTAAACTGCGAAATTGGATTAATATGACATCAAATGACAAAACCCAGGAGTGATTATTGATCACAGAAAGGGGTAGGTCAGTGGTTACAATGTTGAATGTTGCTGTCTGTCTAGGTCTAGAGTTCAAATCCCAGCACCACTAACTGGTCACTGCTCAGTTGTAATTAGATAATTGTTAGGTATGTGTGTATTTAGAGCAGTGCTCACCAAGAATTGACACCTTACTCAGGAACTCTTCATACATCTTCCTCTTTCTCAGTGTACTGCCCTGGGAAGACAAGAGCCACACATTTAGATTTTAGCTGGTCATTAATTCGCCTAATGTTATTTTCCTACCGCTTTTTCGCTATTGTGTGTCGGAGGATGTGTACCCTTCCTCCCTCTCTACTCAAAAGGGAGAATTTTTCATGACATAATGATGACAACCATGTCCCTTCTAACAAGTCCAGTAAGCGCAGTGGAGAGAGAGAGAGAGAGAGAGAGAGAGAGTGTGAAAAAGAAACGAGCATAAAGGCTTCTGAGAAATGAGGAAGTGCTAGTCTCGCATATGTGAACAATATCTTTATAATGCTTGCTTTTGACTTGGGAGTGCTGCCTCTGCCTAAATATAATTTTGGATTTTCTTAGAGAATTCTTTCTAGTCTATAAATTTTTTTTGTATTTAACTAATGTATTCAGAATAAACAGTATCTCACAAACGTGTGGGGTGTACTCACTTTTGTTGTCAGCTATTTTGACAATAATGGCTGTATGTTTAGTTATACTTACATATACTTAATCACTGTTATAATTATGAGGAGGTCCTTTAAAAAGTTTAAGAACCTCTGTTCTAGCAATAAATTCTAAAGTATTTACCATAAGGATGCGCCGGTAGCTGTCACGGTCTATACCCCAAAGCTTGAGATCAGTCTTGGCTTTAACAGTAGCAGCACGTGGAGTTCCATAGATCAGAGCCAGCTCCCCAAAACTTCCACCCTCTCCAATACTAGTCACCCACTCACCATTGACATATACCTGGTGAGAGACAGAGAAAGATTTACCTAAAAATAAAAATACACATTTTAAATAATAATATTTTTTCTAAAAATAATAATGTTTTTTTTTCCAATGTATTTTAGATTTTTTTGTAAATCACAGAAGATCTATAGACAAAATCTATAATGAAATAAGGTTAAATGCCTTTAAAAGAATCTAATACATCTTCTAAACTTCATCTCTTCATCATTGCACCTGTTATTTGGAGGGATATATTAGGCAGCAAGTTAACATTTTGTCCTCAAAAGTAATGTGTTAAAAGTAGGAGAAATGGGCAAACATAAAGGATTTAAAAGAGTTTCACGAGAGCCAAATTGTGATGGCTAGACGACTGGGTCAGAGCATCTCCAAAACTGCAGGTCTTGTTGGTTGTTTCCAGTCTGCAGTGGTCAGTATTCATCAAAAGTGGTCAAATGAAAGAACAGTGGTGAACCAGTGACAGGGTTACGGGCGGCCAAGGCTCATTGGTGCATGTGGGGGGCGAAGGCTGACCCGCGTGGTCCGATCCAACAGACGAGCTTCTGTAGCTCAAATTAAAGTCAATGCTGTTAATGCTCAATGGGTCAGGAATGTTTTGGCAGCAAAAGGAGGGCAAATATAATATCAGGCAGATGATCATAATGATATAGTATATATATATATATATAAATATAAAGCTCAATAATTTCCAGCGTGGTACGTTGATAGGATGCCACCTGTGCAATAAATTCAGCCGTGAAATTTCCTCGCTACTAAATATAGCACAGTCAACTGTTAGTGGTATTATAACAAAGTGGAAGCGATTGGTAACGACATCAACTCAGCCACGAAGTGTGAAACCATTTAAAATCACAGAGCGGGTCAGCGGATGCTGAGACCCATGGTGCACAGAGGTCGGCAACTTTTTGCAGAGTCAAAAGCTACAGACCTCCAAACTTTATGTGGCCTTTAGTGTGTGTGTGTGTGTGTGTGTGTGTGTGTGTGTGTGTGTGTGTGTCAATAAATTATCCAATTGTTGACTTTATTATAAAAAAAAAAAAAAAAAAAAAAGATATATATATATATAGTTTGCTCTCCTCCTGAACAGATGGACAAGTATCCAAATTAACATGCCTTCAAAACCTGAATGGACATTATGTAAGGAATCTTCCAATTAATATAGAGAAGTTGTGGAGAAGTTATTTTATGTTTATCAGCATTTCAACTCTTTATTTTTTCACTTAAACCTCATCCATTTTGGGCTTGCTGAGCTGAAACAAAGCCTGTTCTCACTCTCCATCCTGCTTTAAAACAGGCCAACCTGGTAACACCTCCAGGGGAAAGGCTGAAACTTACTTGGGATGGTTAAGTACTTCTTAGTTCCAAATTTAGTGCTGTTTTACAACAAAGCACCATTTGAAGATATTATGAAATGACATATTTATATCACATGATAATATTTGTATCTATTCCACATCAAAGTGGAATTGTCTATAGATCTGAAACTACTAAACTGATGATCTGGCACAGATTCTGAGCACACACACAAGTACAAGTGAATCAGAGCAGATGTAACAATAGCAATCAAACGTCTATGTTTCATTGTACTCACATCAACTTCTCCTTGGTCAATTACATAAAAGTTGTCCCCTTCGTCACCTGAGATAGAAAGAAAGAAAAGAAACAGTGCAGCAGAGTGAAATTTGAAGAGCACACACCTTTCAGGAAAATGGTTCACACAATGATCAGAATTGTTTTTTTTTGTATTTGACTTCATTTCTTAGAAAGCACTTTTTACTTACCAACATGAAAAAAGTCTCAGTTTACACACATTTCACTCCTGCGCACACCTTGACACGACCACCACACACTACTTAAGCATGCTTTACAGTCACACCACAAAGTAGTCATTGAGCTCAATTTATCCCCTGGCACACACTGCTTTGTTTGTAATCCAAGCTAGAAGTAGGCCTTCTTGTCTCATACAATGACAGACTGTTTATTGATTTTGACCTTGATATTGTATTTTTGATTTGTTTGTGCTTATTTCTTTTTAATAAATACATTCACTGCAACTCTGACTGTCTTTGCTGCCTTACAATGTACTTTTCCATAAACATGGAAGCAGCTGGAATGTTTGGCAAAGACGAATGCAGCTTCAGGCCACCTAGTTGGGGAGTAAAATTAACAGCCTGCTCAAAAAATCATGTAGCTGTCTGTTACACCGAGAGTGCCTAGCACCAACATGGCAACCCCCTACCCGTCGGCTCCCCTCTCATCACTTATTTTGAGAAATAATCAGGTAACCTCACTCAGTGTTAGAGGTTTAGTGGATTAGAAGGTTGTTGATTCAAATCCCACCACCATGTTGCAAAGCCCTTAACCCTTAATTGCTCAGTTGTACAAATCTGCCATAAATATAAAGGTGGTCCATTGCTCTTTGTATTAAAGTATTTTAATACAAGTGAATTTGTTTTATAAACCAGTGTTAAATCAGAGATGAAAACGATAATGTGTAACTTTTTTTCTGCCCACCTTGCTGAATGACTGTTTCTCCAGCAATGTGTGTGACAGGGAACATGGCATCAAATATGTCACTGAAAAAAAAGGAAATGACATCATTAGTAATCTCTCTCTCTCCCACCTATCCCGCCTCTAAATTGCACACCACAGAATCACACAATTAGCTGTCAGTGCATACCTACAACTAGGCGCAAGACACATTTACACGCATTTGGTTAAAAGGAAAGGCATAAAAACATCAAAAAGGACTTCAGATGTTTCTGCATTTATACTTTGGCAGACCTGACATCAGTTATACCAAATATTCATGTAACATCTCCTTTATTAAGAACACCTGTATACCTGCACATTCACAAGTTATCTAATCAGCCAATCATTTAATAACAGTACCATGTAGAAAAAAGAAACATACATATACAGGTCAAAAGTTTACTCTAATATTTATATCAAATATCAGAATGAAGAAAGCATTTAATCCCTATGACTTTGATTGTGGCATGGATGTTGGTACCAGATGGACTGGTTAGAGTATTCAAGAAACTGCTGACTTTCTGCTATTTTCACGAACACAACAGTCTTTAGAGTTCACACAGAATGGCAGAATGGTGCAAATTATAAAAAATCACTGAGTGAGTGCAGATTATATGGCTGAAAATGTCTTGATGATTAGAGATTTCAAAGGAAAATAGCCTGATTTGTTCAAGCTAAAAGGATTTATTAACTTAATCACTCTGTACAACTGTGGTGAACAGAAAATATTTAAAATTCAAGAAAGAGAAAGAGTGTGTCTATGTAAAAAACCATCCTGCACGAAGAATGCATGAAACGAAGGATGCACAAAACCTTGGGCTACAAGAATAGACGACCACATTAAGTTCCACTCCTGTCAGCCAAGAACAGGAATCTGAGACTACCAGGGGCACAGTCTCGGCCAAACAAAGACAGTTGCAGAATAATTCTTAAGATTACCTTTTCCAATTTTAACTGTCCAGTTTGAGTGAACCACTCGACCCGAATCTGGCACCAACAACCATGCCACAGTTGAAGTAACAGAGATCACACATTCTGATATTTTCTGGTTTCCATGATATTTGATGTAAACATAACTGAAACCTGTATCATCATAATGTTATTACTGATTGGCTGATTAAAAAAGGTTAATATATTTATATTAAATTTAGTCTAATATAAGAGTGTAAAAAATATTTGAGTTGGTTGGTGTAGATCATCTTATTTTCTGTTTTAATCACAGACAGTAATGGAAATAAATGAAAGTTGTTAGAGTTCTTGACCAGTCACAGTTGGTATACTAAAATGGTTGCTAAAATGTGAGGGGTGTGCTTACTTTTGTATGATACTGCATACGAAAATATACAGACAACGATGTACAACATTGCATTACAAGTAACGTGCGTTATGTAATAATATTACTTTTCTGGAGTAACACATAAAGTAGCGCGTTACTTTATAAATTTACACATTAATATCTGAGTCACTTTTTAAAAAAAGTAATGCGAGTTACTTTTCAGGTAAATTATTATTTATTAATATATAAATTCATTAAAAAAAAAAAATACTGAATTAAAACGAACAGAGTCATGTAGAATCGCGCACTCATGTGCGAGCCGCGGGAACAGAAGCTGGTCAGAAGCAGAGATGGCAGGGCAGAGCATTACATTACTGCAATGGAAGTTTTCTCAATATTTTGAAATAGTCGAGGAAAAGGAGAAGGGAATAATCGTTATGTGTAGATTATGTGTTGGTGAAAAGCTCTTGTCAACTGCAAAAAATACCACTTTAAATAAAAAAAAACATCTGTATGCTAAGCACAGCACTACAGATGTTGAAGAGAGAGAGGAATAAAACCTGCACCCCGCCTCAAGCTAAACAACAAAGGCTTGACCTTAGTTCACGTTCACCACCAGGTAAAACAGAGCAGTGTCCAGAAGTGCGACTGGAAAGTGTTTAGCCTTGTGGTCAAAAAGTTAGTCGAACAACTTATTGTTCTCTAAGAAGTTAGTTAACATTTTAATTGTTTAAGACATGTCTTTTGCCCTAATATAACTTATTCCCTAATGGCAATTATCTATATTACACTATTTTAATGCATTACTGCATTAAACACTAGTGCAAGAACTGCTCACCTGTTAAACCTGAAAAGAAATCAAGCCTTAACCAGGTAAGAAAAAGTAACGCAAAAGTAATGTAATGCATTATTGTAATTGAGTAACTCAATATTGTAATGCATTACTTTTAAAAGTAACTTTCCCCAACACTGATCATTAAGGGCTGAACGATTCCTCGAGTAACCCAAATACAAAAATGCATCAAGGCAAATTATTTGTTTTGTATTTGTTTAGTCCTTTTAACTACACATGGAGCACTGTTTTCCCATGGACCATTATTACTGATGCACCACTCACTAAACTCTGGAGCGCTTTGGAAAGGTAAACACTATGGAAGCCTGTTTCCGCCACATTAAAAAAAAGTTTGCTTAATTCTGACTTTTTTCTTGCAATTCCGACTTTATTTCTCACAATCCTGTCTTTATTTCTCGCAATTCCTGCATTATATAAATATATGACAAGGTATATAAAAATGCAAATGGCACATTGATGCCATAATAATGCTAAAATGCTAATGCTACACCATTTCTAAAGTACAGTAGCAGCTGATGGCAGATGCTTCACATCAGAGTCTGTGCTCAAGCAAGCAGGAACGAATAGTACTTTCACATTATTCCCTTTTCCTTAAGTTAATAAGGAATTGTAGTGACACAAAAAATGAAATAAGCAAAATGTACCCAAACCCTCATAAAATTTACCCAAACCCTCATAATACTAGTCTACAGTCTCCTGCCTCATTGACTATCGTCCCGTCACACACACACCCATCATAATAAAATGCTTCGAGTGGCTGGTCATGATACACATTAAGACCCAGCTACCCCCCTTACTGGACCCCATGCATTTTGTGTATCATCCAAATTGTTCCACGGATGATGCTATCTCCACAATCCTCTATCTGGCCCACACCCACCTGGACAATAAGAACAGATATGTATGAATGCTGTTCATAAACTTCATTTAAGCATTCAACAGACCTTAGTCAGTCCAGATCAGGAACAGCATGTCCAGCACCACCACACTGAGCAATGGGGCCCCACAAGGCTGTGCGCTCAGCCCACTTTTGTTCACTCTGCTGACTCACAACTGTGTAGCAATGCACAGCTCGAATTACATCATCAAGTTCGCCGATGAAACGAATCTGGTGGGTCTCATCAGCAAGAACAATGAGTCAGCATACAGTGAGAAGGTGCAACAGTTAACCGCCTGGTGTAGAGCCAACAACCTGTCTCTGAACGTTGACAAAACCAAAGAAATGGTTGTTGACATTAGGAGAGCAGAGCGGCTGTTCTCTTCACTGATCATCGATGGATCCTCTGTGGAGATTGTCAAGAGCATCAAATTCCTTGGTGTTCATCTGGCAGAGAACCTCACCTGGTCACTCAACACTAGCTCCATCACCAAGAAAGCCCAGCAGCACCTGAGAAGGCTGAGCAAAGCCCATCTCCCTCCCCCATCCTAACCATGTTCTATAGAAGGGCAATTTAGAGCATCCTGAGCTGCTGCATCATTGCCTGGTTTGGAAACTGCACCGTCTCGGATCGCAAGATTCTCGGCTTGCAAGAGTATTGTGAGGACAGCCGAGAAGATCATCAGAGTCTCTCTCTTCTCTATCACAGACATTTATACTACACGCTGCAGCCGCAAAGCCAACAGCATTGTGGACAACCCCACACACACATTCTTCACTCTTCTAAAATCAGAAAAAAGGTTCCGAAGCATTCAGGACACACATCCACTGTGCAACAGTTTCTTCCAATCAGGCTCCTTAACACACAGAAATAAACTGTACATACTCACACACACTTACTCAACTGTGTATTACTGAACTGTTATTCACCACTCACTCAATACTTATCTCACTTCACTTAATACACATCCCTGTCCTCAGCACCACCGAAGTTATATTAATCCTATTATACTGTTTACAAGCTGTTTTGCAACCCTCGTTTGCTGCTTTTGTCGTTTTTGCACAACATTGTGTTCATGTTTACAAATATACTCTTGTTTATAGTTCTTTCTTTTGCACATTGTACTGTATCTTATACAATAGGTTTACTGGTCGGTGCTATTTTGTGCTTTGTGTATCTGTCCCACACTGTCTTGTGTTGTTTGTTTGCATTGTTTATTTCTAATGCACTTTATGTGGCTAGGAAACTTTCTTTTGTCCTTAGCTGTGTTTTGTTCTGTAGCTTTATGTTTGGTTATGTAGCTCTATGTTATTTTATGTAGCACCAGGGTTCTGGAGGAATGTTGTCTCATTTCAGAACATTAAAACAATATAATTCTTTACAAATAACATAACTACCCATCTTTCACTTACCTCCTCTCATTGTCATCCAAATGGACGAAAAGCACATTCTTAGAAATGGCCTTAGCCAAGGCTGTCATTGTCTTGTAATCTTTTGGGATTACCTGAATACACAGAAACAATATTTGAATTGATCTGGCTTTAACAGTAAGAAGAAATACTACTATCACATCTTCTATAAATAAAACAGAAAACATGTGTAAACAAACGCAAACCCAAAATAATATACAATATGAGCCAGCAACCCATTCTCTAAAACCCTCAAAACATGAATGCAACTCAATTTGATAACTGCATAAGTAAGACAAATTATTATAGAATCAAGCTAAAAAAATAAGGCTATACTGTTTATACCGATTCACCACAAAGTTTAAACCAGTGACAGGTGAACTAATTATCTTATTACATTGGAACCTGTAAAGGGGTGAATATATTATGCAACAAGTGAACAGTCTTTTCTCAAATTTGATAGCAGGTAGAATGGGCAAGGGTAAAGACATGAACGACTTTGACAAGGGTCAGACATCTGTGATGGCTAGACAACTGGTCAGAGCTTCTCCAAATCAGCACATCTGGTGGGATGTATGCAGTATGCAGTGATTTGTTCCTAACAAAAGTGGTCCACGAGAATACTTATGTCATTTTTCTACTTAAGTAGTTTATCTTGCCATAGTGACATTTCATAGGCGCTTTAATTTAAGAAGTGGAACAACAGAATATTCTCTCAATATCCAGCCATCTGAACAAGACAAGTTAGCACAAGTACATATAACATAGACACATGACTGGTACCCATAAAATCCATCAGCTCCTACAACCCAAATATTGGTAGCCCTTTATGCTTTTAGACATTTACAAGTTCTTCTCTTAATGTAGTTTATGTGCCCAAATGAAAGTTCCCTAACCAATACCAGCCAGACTATTTGTTCTATGGAAACCACAGCAAGCATGGCCTAACATTGATCAAAAAAATTGGTAAGGAAATTGGTAGCGCAACATAATTCTGGGTATCACACCGCAACTGAAGCCAAGTGGACAAATTCAGCCAAGAAATCTGCTGCATCCTGAGAACATTCTGCACTAATAAAAATAAATTGTTCTGGCAACTGAAAGAGAAAGTCCACACACTAGCACCTACTGTAGAATGTGCTGATCAAGTAACCAAGGAATTTGCAGATCAACGACTAGCTGAAACCCCCCAAATTGCAAGCTTTGTGCTTTAACCGAAAACATCCAAGTTACCCAGAGGGAAGGTGAAAAAGAATAAATTATTTATTTGCAAAGCAAAAAACAAATGCTTTATTTGATTGATATTTGTGTGTCTCACCTTTCTGACATAGCTGACTGCATCCTCCTCTGTGTAGACTTCTGCGCTGACCCCCCCCCTCCTGCGCCGAGCCTTCACCACAGGGTTTGGAGGGGGAGGAGAAACTTCTTCATCATGCGAATCTGATTGAGAGTTCGACTTCTGACGTGCCAGGATTTGCTTGCTTTCTTCCTGCAAAGTGAAAGAAAGAGATCTTCTACGTTCAGATCCACTAAAGTGCAACACACTTGTCAAATGCAGTTATTAAGCTCATCATATTTTAGTGTATGTTCAATTCATTTAAGAAATTTTTGGACACATTCACACAGTCATGTGTGATACCTTTGACTGTATTGTGTCTGACAAACATTTCAGATTATGTCAGAAAGTGGATGTTTCACATGATATAGAAAATATACAAAATAGTGCAAAAAAGAAAATCTTAACATCAACAGGAGTAAATGTACTTAGTAGTACTGAGGGCAAAGACATCATTGTTCATGATATACATTTTTATATTTCTTTTAAGTAACTAACTTTAAAAATGATTGTAAATCTTTTACGTTTTACATTAAAACACTGCACACTCAGCATACATTATTCCCATCAGTCTTATAAGGGCATAAATCTAAAGTATATTAAAAGGACATCACTGGATAATATTATTGTAAATATAGGCTACTGATGTAAAGCTTCCTAAAATGTTCTCTCTAGTGCCTGTAAGAAAGGATTCCTATTTAGTTGTATTTCTATACTTCGACACTGGGCCTGGCTTGGGCCGCACCATCCTACTTCTCTGATCTTTCCCCTGATTCGATTGCTCTTGACACCAGGATTCAATCCTAAACCACTCTGCCAGATCCGGTAGAGTGTAGGAATCCTGATGGGGCAGGTGTCATTTAAATGCAGCACGCAAATCCAGGGGGTAACTTGGTGAGTAAGCGGGCCGCATGTGAGGTGCATCTTAGTTCGCTTTCTCCTTTTGAACCTAATGAGTTCAGGAGACCCACGAGGGCCTGAATTTTGAGGGCACACAGTTTGAAACTAGTTGTATCTCCTGTCTGTACATTAGGAGCATCCATGACTTCTGCTATCTTAGTTAGGGCTAACTGGAAAGGTAGTCCATATTGGCCATTAAGCATAGTCATAGTGTCTGTGTATGGCTAAGGGGAATTCAGGAATGGGCCTGCTATTAGGCGAGCCTCTCTAAATTTGAGGTGTCCTAAGAGAATCTGATACTTGAAGAGTTCAGTTGCATCGGGAGGGAGGATGTTATCAAGGGCTAACTTTAGATGAGTGAACTCTCTAGGGTCTGGACTGGTGAGATTTGGAATTGTTGGATGCGGGCCCTTATAGGACGTGTCCGGAGATACAGCACTCTAAAGAGGCCCCATCAAGGAAGGATATTGTAGATTATGTTCGGGATTGGGCTGTGGTCTTGTTTAGCAGGCCCATGCATCTGTTTCTGACTTGAAGGGACTCTTACTAGGTGGCACTTGGGATCTGCGGGGGCTAGGTTGTGGATTATAAGGCTCTGACAATTAAATCAGGGGAAAGATCAGAGAGTAAGATGGTGCGGCCCAAGCCAGGCCCAGTGGCGAAGCATAAACTCTCTTCTGTCTTGCATGGAGCTGACCGATCTCCAGAAACAGTTGTTCGGGTGCCGACGCCCTCGCATCAGTCCAAGCCAGCACGGGGATCTAAACAGAGCAGACCTCTGTGCCCATATTGTCACAGTACCGAACATTATTTAAGCCAGTGTACCACTTTCCAGGCGTTTAGTACAGAGCAGATGATCAAATGGATCAAAGACAACAAGCATTGTTGGAAATGTGGGCAATCACACTAAGCCAAAGACTGTACCCTAAAGAAGCCCTGTTGTCTTTGCAGTGGGAAACATCTTCAAATCCTTCATGAGGTTAATAGCCAACTGCAAAGGGAGGGTACCTGTCTAGTGAGTTCCACGAACAAAACTCTGTATCTAGACAGGCCAGAAGGTTCCAAGCGTGTCCTGCTGAAAGTGATTGGCATTGTATTACAACACAACAATCAAGCCCTGAACACGTATGCAGTACTCAATGACGGATCCGAAAGGACTATGTTACTCCCAGCTGCAGTTAAGAAACTAGAGTTACAAGGACAGAAGGAAGATTTAACATTAAGAACTATTCGACAAGATATCAAGAAACTTAATGGGGTGGCAGTTTCCTTTAGAGTACGTTCTGTATCGTAGCCCCAACAGAGTTACTGGATCCAGAATGACTTTACCTCTGAGCACTTAGGTTTAGCTGAACACTCTTATTCTATTGCAACACTCCAGCAGAGATACCAACACCTAAAATACATTTCTTTACAGCCCATAGATAAAGTACAACCCCTCCTTTTGATAGAAGCAGACATCCCCACCTTATAATACCCGTTGAGCCTGTACACCTAGGGCCCCCTGGAGGTCCAGCAGCTATTAGAACTACAGTTGTGTTCAAAATTATTCAACCCCCACTGAAATTGATTGTTTTGGTCGGTTTGACATTGATTATGATGTCATCCTGCTTACAATTAAATCAAAGAGGCACGTGTAGGTCAGACAAATATAACATAACATTTATAATGAAATAACCAAAAATGTCTTTTCTGAGCTCACATCATTATCAGTTTTATTCAACCCCCAAGTGACATTCAATCTTAGTACTTAGTGTAACATCCTTTTACAGTTATAACAGCTTTTAAATGTGAAGCATAGCTTGACACAAGTGTCTTGCAGCGATCTACGGGTATCTTCGCCCATTCATCATGGGCAAAAGCCTCCAGTTCAGTCACATTCTTAGGCTTGCGCACTGCAACTGCTTTCTTTAAGTCCCACCAGAGGTTCTCAATCGGATTTAGGTCTGGTGACTGCGATGGCCACTTCAAAATGTTCCAGCCTTTAATCTGCAACCATGCTCTAGTGGACTTGGAGGTATGCTTGGGATCATTGTCCTGTTGAAAGGTCCAACGTCTTCCAAGCCTCAGGTTTGTGACGGACTGCATCACATTGTCATCCAATATCTCCTGGTACTGAAGAGAATTCATGGTACCTTGCACACGCTGAAGCTTCCCAGTACCTGCAGAAGCAAAACAGCCCCAAAGCATGATTGACCCCCCACTATGCTTCACAGTAGGCAAGGTGTTCTTTTCTTTATAGGCCTTGTTCTTCCTCCTCCAAACATAGCGTTGATCCATTGGCCCAAACAGTTCTAATTTTGTTTCATCAGTCCACAGAACACTATCCCAAAACTTCTGTGGTTTGTCCACATGACTTTTGGCATACTGCAGTCGACTCTTCTTATTCTTTGGGGACAGCAAGGGGGTGTGCCTGGGAGTTCTGGCATGGAGGCCTTCATTACGCAGGGTGCGCCGTATTGTCTAAGCAGAAACTTCAGTACCCACATCTGACAAATCTTTTCTCAGTTCCTCAGCAGTCACACAGGGACTTTTCTCCACTCTACGCTTCAGGTAGCTCCCAGCAGTCAAAGTCAGCATCTTCTTTTTGCCACGACCAGGTAGCGTTTAAACAGTGCCCTTTGCCTTGAATTTGCGAATGATGCTTCCTATGGTGTCTCTTGGTGTGTTTAACATCTTTGCAATCTTCTTATAGCCATTGCCCTACCTGTGAAGAGTAATCACCTGTTCTCTTGTCTTCCTGGACCATTCTCTTGACCTCACCATGTTTGTAACCACACCAGTAAATGTCTAGAAGGAGCTGTGTATCACAGTCATTTTAAAGCTGCCTAATTGGTGCTTATTAGGCTTTATTGCTGCTCCCTGATATCCACAGGTGTTTTCAATACCTGATTGAAAACACTTCATTGAACCTCTGTTCTTCAGAGTGGTAGTCTTTAAGGGGTTGAATAATTATGTCAATGAAGAATTCACAAAAGAAACATTTACTACTGTATTACAAAACTAATTGGTCATTTTAGTTGCATATGGTTCTTTAAGAAGTCCTTGTAGGATTGGGGGTTGCATAATTTTGAACACAACTGTAGATTAGGCTGGACACTACAAGGTCCAATGCGCTTTCTGCAGCAACAGATACAGCCTCAACAATGCTTACATATCTCTATCACTCCCCAAATGAAAGAACTATCCGAAATGTAGAGAGACTCTTGCAAAGCGATACCATCCCACACAGGAATGTGCTTAAAACTCTAAACAGTTCACCCTATTGTCCTAGACCCTCATCATCGAGCCACCAAATACTCATTCAAGACTATGATAGTAAGCTGTGCCACCCAGGACCAGAACGAGTATTTGCTGAAATGAGGAGAAGTGTCTGGATACTAAGAGGTCGTGAAGCAATTTAAAAATCTCAACATAACTGTATGGAATGTTGTAAGTGGAAGGCTAAACCTGAGAACCCTAAAATGGCTGACCTTCTTCCAGCACGCTTGAGACTTCATAAACCACCCTCTTACAGTACTGGTATGGATTGTTTTGGACCTTTCCAAACCAAAATAGGCAGGCGTTTAGAGAAAAGATGGGGAATAATTTTTAATTGTCTTACAACTCGAAAGCACTAACTTCCTGGGTGGAGAGAGAGAGTTAAGAGATGCCTTAAAGAAATGCAGCCAAGAAATTCAGCAGCATCTAGCCAAACAGAAGATCGAATTTCGGTTCAACCCACCTAATGCCCCTCACTTTGGTGGCAGCTGGGAAAGGGAGATCTGATCTCTTAAAAATGCCCTCCGTACAGTAGTAGGTGCACAAACAGTAACAGAAGAAGTAATAGAGGAAATCCATAATAGCAAACCTTTAGGTTATGTCTCCTCCAATGTAACAGATTTAGACCCAATCACCCCATAACTTCTGCTTATGGGGCGGCTAGACAGCCCTTTACCTCAAGTGATATACCCTGCCGATGAATACATAGGACGATGTAGATGGAGACAAAGTCAAGTTCTCAGTGATCATTTTTGGTCAAGCTTCGTGAGACACTACTTACCCAATCTCCAACTACGCTACAAATGGCATGCAGAGACTAAAGCCCTTGCAGTTGGGTCTGTCGTCATGGTTGTTGATCCCCAGTTACCACAAGCCCTTTGGTTGATCGGGAGAGTGTCAAAGACATTTCCTGGAGCAGATGGATAAGTTAGGTCTGCAGAGGTCAACGTTAAAGGCCGATTATACACACGGGCAGTTACCCGACTCATTAATCTACCAGAGATAGCAGTTGAAGATGACACCAAGATAAAACCGACAGACTTTTAGCTAAAATTAAGAAGCAAATATGCTATGCATATTTGGGGGCGGCAGTGTAAGAAAGGATTCCTATTTAGTTGTATTTCCATGCTTCACCACTAGAGGCAGATATACAGTTTACCAAGCAATGGCAAGCTACCCGTGACATCATGGTACACTGTCCTCCACCAAGAGTATAAAAGGCCAGAACAGCATTCTGCATCATGCAACCCACTGAATAGCAGCAAGCATTCAGCATTTTACTGACACGCTGGGGCGAGTACAATCCCCTAATCAGCCCACATCAGATAGTGAAAATCCTTATATGGTCCTTTCGAGCTAGATCGGAAAACTTCCTAACATTTGGTCATTCGAGCTAGAGAGGAAACTTCTTAACAGTGCCTGACCATAAGCATTTAGACAAAAGGGCTTAGGTCAGTTCATGAATCGTATTCCAAATCTACAGTATGGCACTGCTTAGAGTTAGAAAATAATACTTTTTACCTGTTAGTCTAATCCATGTATTAATTATGTCTATTCTATGGCTTCTTACTGGGCTTGTATCTGCTGCTGTTTCTTTCGGCTTCTCCCGTTAGGGGTCGCCACAGCGGATCCTCCGCACGTTTGATTTGCCCTTCCTAATGCAACCTTCCCCAATTTATCCGGGCTTGGGACCGGCACTGAGAGTGGCTGGGGATGGTCCCCTGACCCGGGAATCGAACCCGGGTCGCAGCGGTGGGAGCGCTGCGTCTTAACCACTAGACCACCAGGGGACCGCTTCTCACTAGGCTTCCAAAGCACTAACTTCCTGGGTGGAGAGAGAGAGAGTTAAGAGATGCCTTAAAGAAATGCAGCCAAGAAATTCAGCAGCATCTAGCCAAACAGAAGATCGAATTTCGGTTCAACCCACCTAATGCCCCTCACTTTGGTGGCAGCTGGGAAAGGGAGATCTGATCTCTTAAAAATGCCCTCCGTACAGTAGTAGGTGCACAAACAGTAACAGAAGAAGTAATAGAGGAAATCCATAATAGCAAACCTTTAGGTTATGTCTCCTCCAATGTAACAGATTTAGACCCAATCACCCCAAAACTTCTGCTTATGGGGCGGCTAGACAGCTCTTTACCTCAAGTGATATACCCTGCCGATGAATACATAGGACGATGTAGATGGAAACAAAGTCAAGTTCTCAGTGATCATTTTTGGTCAAGCTTCGTGAGACACTACTTACCCGATCTCCAACTAAGCTACAAATGGCATGCTGAGACTAAAGCCCTTGCAGTTGGGTCTGTCGTCATGGTTGTTGATTCCCAGTTACCACAAGCCCTTTGGTTGATCGGGAGAGTGTCAAAGACATTTCCTGGAGCAGATGGATAAGTTAGGTCTGCAGAGGTCAACGTTAAAGGCCGATTATACACACGGGCAGTTACCCGACTCATTAATCTACCAGAGATAGCAGTTGAAGACGACACCAAGATAAAACCGACAGACTTTTAGCTAAGATTAAGAAGCAAATATGCTATGCATTTTTGCTGGCGGCAGTGTAAGAAAGGATTCCTATTTAGTTGTATTTCCATGCTTCACCACTAGAGGCAGATATACAGTTTACCAAGCAATGGCAAGCTACCCGTGACATCACAGTACACCGTCCTCCACCAAGAGTATAAAAGGCCAGAACAGCATTCTGCATCATGCAACCCACTGAATAGCAGCAAGCAGAAGACAGCAAAAATCACCTCATATACAATCAATTCTATACCCAGTAAAGTAGTGTTCTGAATCCTGTATCATGTTTTTACTGACAAGCTGGGGCGAGTACAATCCCCTAATCAGCCCACATCAGATAGTGAAAATCCTTATATGGTCCTTTCGAGCTAGATCGGAAAACTTCCTAACATTTGGTCATTCGAGCTAGAGAGGAAACTTCTTAACAGTGCCTGACCATAAGCATTTAGACAAAAGGGCTTAGGTCAGTTCATGACTCGTATTCCAAATCTACAGTATGTCACTGCTTAGAGTTAGAAAATAATACTTTTTACCTGTTAGTCTAATCCATGTATTATTTATGTCTATTCTATGGCTTCTCACTGAGCTTGTATAGTCAACAAAATCTGGTCCAATGACATTGAGTACAAAATACTTTACTGACCTTCTGAGTCACCAGATCTTATTTCAGTGGAGAACCTGTGTCATGTAATAGACTGGAAATTCACAACATAAATATGTAGATAACAAGCGTTCAGCAATTATGCACTTCATAATCCTAAGGTAAACAAGGCCATAAAACATACATACATACATACATACACATACATACACAAACGAATAACCTGGTGGTGCAATTTAATCAAGCATTTAAAAAATATATTATTCGTATATTGGGATAGATGGCTTAAGAGTGGCTGATTGGGCTGACTTAAGAGTAAAGCTCCACACACTGGGGTATGTAAGGCTTGGGATTTTGCTGCAGGCACAATAACATCAATCCAACAGCCCTTTGGTATGTGCATATGTGCAGACAGATAAAGCGCTTATTTTGCTATCCATGTTGAGCTCTAAATTACTCATCAAAGGCCTTTTCGGGTCACAGGGAAAGTCATCAACCATAAAGTCTAAAAACAAAGACTAGTTCCACCTCAGTCCCGTTTTGGAGCCCAATCTCAACATCCCAAAGCATCAAGTTTGGCAAGTAACCGTGGGAATTTTCTACCTCTACCTGGTCAAACTAACGTCATAGAAGACCGGATTAAGTCCCCTAAGAGTAATGGTGCACCGCCACTCAAGTTGTTTTCCTGACCATAAAGATACAGCTGTTTCAGTGGGAGCTCACAGCTTTGTTCAATATGGGGTTAGTCGAGACATCTAGAAGGTGGAAGGAGAGGAGCACCCTGCACCGTACACCAGTCACAAGCTTTTGATAGGAGAGAACTAGCGTAGCATGACTCAAAAGAAGCATCTGGATCAAATGGGTGGTCCTCAATGTCTGATACTATCTAGTGACTCCACTGCATGAAAGGTGCATCAGCTGGTGGGGATATAGCTTTGGGTTGTGAGCGGGAGGGTAAGTGAGTGGTAAGGATCTGAATTTAAAAATTAATATAAAGTGTTCTCTGTTTCAGTAAGGGGTGTCAGGGATTAAAGAGATAAGAGAGGCCGTGAGTGAGAGAGCAAAACACACACAGCAGTATTTGTGTGAACGTGAACATGTGTGTGTAGCATTACACTAAAAATGTAAGAAAACCCTTTTTTTAGGATTGTCCCAAAGCCTGCCTCTAGTTTTCTCTTTCCTGAACCCTCCAAACTAGCTGCAATTTTTTTTTCTTAATGATTGTAGAAAGGGTGTACACTGAATGCTGAATAATGTTTGGTGAAAAGTGACAACATGAGGGACGGTGTGCTTTCTTTTCCACATAAATGTACACCACTAGCAAACGTCTGGGATACCAGAGCAACCAGCTATCAAAAGCTTAAAAACCAGAAATTCCATAGTGACATTGTTGCAAGCACCAAGGTTTCCATGGCAACAGCCTAGCAACCATCTAAGATTTCATAGCAACTGTGTGACAACCACCTGGGCACTATAAGCACCATTGCAACTACCAGGGATTCCATAGCAACCCTCAAGTCAAGTCAAGTCAAGTCAAATCAAGTCAAGTCAGGTTTATTTCTATAGCGCTTTCCACAACAGACATTGTCTCAAAGCAGCTTTACAGAATTTAAGAGTTAAAATGAACGATGTGTATTTATCCCTGACGGCGATTGTGGCAAGGAAAAACTCCCTTAGATGTTATGAGGAAGAAACATTAAGGGAAACCAGACTCAAGAGGGGAACCCATCCTCATTTGAGTGATTTTAAGAGTGTGATTATAGTCTTTAAACAATACAGAACACTGGAGAGTGAGAACTAAAAAAACAACCAATGGGGTTGGGGGGTGTGTCTTAATGCAACTTAATTGCCATTGTTAATTTTTTCTTATGTTTCTCATTTTCAAAAACATGAGAAAAACATTTTTCTAAATCTGCTCAACTAGTGTGCCAAAGTAAATTGTCAGAACTGGGTACACATTTACAGCTAACTGACTTGTTAAGAATAAAAAAAATCACTTTATCTTATTTGCATTCCAGTTATATATCCATGTATAAAACACATTTAGTAATCACAAAAAAAATATCTGTAATTTTGTAAAAATGTCTGAATCCACAAAAAAAATGTAAATGTATCCTGGTCTTTGCATTAGAAGAAGGTGGTCTAGTCTAATCAACTGTGTGTGTGTGTGTGTGTGTGTGTGTGTCTGTGTCTGTGTGTCTGTGTGCATATCTTACCTGGAGGGAAGATGGCACCGGAATGCACTAGGGGAATAAGATAAACTGGTGGAGGCAGTATGATGCTCTGGGCAATGTTCTGCTATACCTTTGGGTGTTTTATTGGATTCAGACCTGGTTATTGAAAAGGTAATCCGAAGAACACCGAACTCTAAGAAAGTGTGCAGTATTCCCCACACCATTACACTACCTCCACCAGCCAGGACTGCTGACACAAGGCAGGTTGGATTCATGGATTTACACTGTTGGTGCTAAATTCTAACCCTGAATTTACTAGCCCAATAGAGAGGAGGTACATACAAGTTACTGTAGCCTTTCTGTTAGCTCGAAGGATCATGGCCATTCCCATTGATCCCAAGATATTTCTTTTCACAAGAACCTTATTGAAAACACTAGGGATTTTCGCACATGACAATCCCGGTGATGAACAGTTATAGATAAACTCAAGCCCATCTGGCACCAACATTTATATCACAATAATATTTCATGAACATATTTCCCTTATTCTGAGAAATCTACACTGCTGGATCTGAAAAAGAAAAACAAGAACAGCTTTCTCTATTCAGCTATACAAGTGCTGAAGTCAGCACTAAGTACTGACTGCCAATACCCACCAAAAATGACTAATCCCAAAACTTACAATTTAATGCAATGATCTTTTATTTCTGCAACCTTTTATATTCGATAGCCATTTGCACAGTTTTGCATTTTGAATCTTTTGCACACTCTTGCATCATACTGTTATCTTTACCACAAGTTACTACACCATAATTATTATTTATTTGCTGTAACTTAATTGCTATTTGCATTACTGGTCAGCACCATAATGTTTACCTGTATAATTATAATAATATTACACAATAACCTCACACATGCATGGTTTGATACTAACATCAATGTGTGTGTGTGTGTGTGTGTGTGTGTGTGTATATATATATATATATATATATATGTGTGTGTGTGTGTGTGTGTGTGTGTGCGTGTGTGTGTGCGTGTGTGTGTATAGCACATTCAAGCTATAAACTACAAGCACATTAATTAGAAGTTCATTTTTAGGTACTATATCATGTCACAAATGAAACATGCAATCTAAATAGCTTTGGCTTACCATGACTGATATTGCAAAAGGAAATGAGTATCAGGAACGCACCTTCTCCAGCTTTTCAAAGTGCTCCCGGAGGAACTTCATAGGACGCTCGGGTTTGGCGATGCACAAATTAACAATGCACTCTTTGAGAATCTGTTGGATGTTGTGTTTCTGCACAAAAACTTCACAGCCCCTCAGACTCTCATCTTCTTCAAGACTGGGGGAGGAGGTGGCCATCTTAGCACTGCTGTAGTGAGAAGTGAACAGAAAGGGGACTGTTCATCCTGACATACACAGTATCATATCCAGCAGAACACAACCAGACAGATGAAATCAACAGATGCTTCATGGGTTTCTATATGCGTGTGTGCACGTTGCATTATTAAATCAGAGGGTCATTAGTATTCGTACAGTACATTTTGATGTAATAGATGTAACTGCAACAAGCGTGTCAAAAATATAGCAGATAAACCACAGCATTGCGTTGAACTAAAACGTGTTTTTATGTTTGCACATCACTGCTGGAATAATCAGACATCATTATCAGCCTCAATCTGGCGTTTCATTTGTGTAATTCTTTAAGCTAGAAGCTGGAGAGTGAGATAACCGACTGTAAATATGGATTGAATCCCTGTAGAAATCTGTCAGTGAAGCTGCTGAAACACAACCATCGGATAGTATCTTCTACATTCTCTCGTGGTGGTCTACATCTCACCTGCCTGCACGACCCTGGCTGCGCACTAATATCACGATTCTCCTGATTCCACGGAAAGCTCACGCGACTTAACGGAAACGGAATCAAACGCTTTTGCAGATCTTACCGTTTCCCACGGGAGATGCGTGGACAGCTCTCCGGTTTGAATTCGAATGATTTCGGATGAGGTTCACTGTTTATTTCTCCTGCTGCTGGTTTCTCCTTTCACTTGAGATCTCGATGGCAGTGACGTCACTGCGTTTGCGCTGAAGCTCCAAACCGCTTTCCGGACTCATATTGGCTCGTTTTACGTTTTAACGCGTTGTTTTGTGTCCTGCGTATGTGCATGTTCCTGTATGGATCATCCTGTGCTGATAGGACTTGTGTGTGTGTGTGTGTGTACGTTTGTGTTATGTACGTTTGTGTTTTGTGTTCCCACACGAATCACTCACGCGCTCTGCGTTAACGCAGTTCTGCGGCCCCATCAGGCCGTCGCGCGCACGAACGTGCACAATGACGTCTTCATGTGCATACAGGGAGTCAATGGTGCATTAACCACACACACACACACACACACACACACACCCTGTGTGATCAATGTAAACCACATCTGGTTTTACAATTTCAGAACAAAGTCTGGGAGCACATGCATTTTTCAGATTCCAGAAAGGTATTGCATCCGATTAGGGAAAACTCACATGTTAAGCATTTAACATCTGAAAACCTAAAAACACTAGATGTGAAGACCTGCCACAATTTTGATCTACACTGACTTTAACAGCAGTGCAAGGAAATCTTGATGAAGCCCAGTTACCTTCTATGAATAGTGTTTCTAGAAATTAAATGATAATGTTAATGCATTGATTATGATTTGGAGGTATTCTGTGTTAGAACAGCTCAATCCATTATTTATAAAGACAGCAGTGTAATTATTTACAACTCTAGCAATCAAACCAAAATATGTGACAGATAAAGTCAGGACAGGCACAGTTCCAAAACAAGGACATCTCCAAAACATGGATCTCCAAAACATGGTTTGGACCACAAAAGTAAAATCAAACACAAATGCAACTTAGTGAGTGTTTGGGCTGCATCATAGCTATAATGTCATCTTTGTGGTGGAAGAGACATCACTGGGTTGACAGAACTGAAGCTGAACATACACAAAACATAGCCATGGCCACATCACAGGTTTAATGTATTTATTAATACTTTTAGATGAGCGGTTCTGACCTGCTCTGCATTACAGAGTGTGACTGTGCCTTCAGATTAATGGTTTAGAGAAAAACACTTAGAACATAAGGACTAACAAAAGCATTACATGCTTGACTATGTGCATATTTTAAATCCATTAGAAAGGGAACATTTCAGCACAACATATGCTGGAAAAAGCTCATTATATGCAGTTGCGGTAGTGATGTAATGTAAACGATACCCATACCTAGAGACAGCCTAAATAATATAAAACAAATACAAAGAAATATATACCAAAAGAGATGCACATGTTAAAGATACTGAAGAGGTGATGAATGAGGAACAAATGAGGTCAAATGAGGAGCAAGTGAAGTGGGGCATAAATGTCAAGCAAAGAGCTTCATTGCAACAAAAAAAGAAGGAGAAAGAACTGAAGAAAAAAGTAAAAGAACAGGGACGTGATCTGAAAAAGCCAACAGCAAGAAATCAACTAAGTGATAAATGTACCTATAATTTCTGTTTGTTTTAATAGTGTGCTATTACTGTTCGGTCAGGGAAAAGAGGCCTGGCATCTCCCCCTAGTGGACGAAAAACACATTGCTAACGATTTCACAATACCTTTAATAAACTCACGATTTGGATTGTAAAATAGGCCAGTAGGCCAGTAGCAGGTAATTTACCACTTAAACCAGCTCTGTCTCTGTGCTTGGACAAGGCCCAAATCCTGACTGATACCTTTCATGAATGTTATTCACATGCAGGTGTGAGCATAACTGACCTTTCAGGGTGCTCTGCTCACATTTAACTCAAAAGGAAATCAAACTGCATGGAGGATACCAGTGTTGCCCAGTATTTTACTGTCCTTCAGAACAGTTTTTTTCAGTCGCTTTTTGTCGGAAGGTTTGTACATTAGATGCATAATTAATAAAATGCTGAATCTCATGATTTTCACAATGCACATCATGATTTTTTCTTTTTCTTTAGATTCTGATGCTGTAATGATGATGATGATGTAATGCATTGTTATACCCCTAATCAGAAGTGAGGTCTTCATTAAGCTCATACTGGTTCATGTAAAGGACTCCTCCTCCTAATTCTGATCTTCGCCTTCGTCTCCTTTGATGATGATGGTAGCAACGCTGACTGCCGTAGAACTTAATTCTTATTGGAAACTTTTGGCATGAATTGGCACACTAATGCATTTCTTTTACAGAAGAACAAATGCAATATTGTAATTGGGATTCAGATGCTTTCTGGGTAATTGATTAGCAACATAATGATTAGGAATCTGCTTAGTCTTTTCATATAAATGTCTTGCAACCCCTGAAAACTTGAGGCAGGATAGCGGTTAGATGTTGTAGCACTTTTATCTAGCTCTTGCAATCATGCCAGCTCGGTCATGTGTCTGTGTATCTCTTCTCTCCAGATGTTCTGAAGGCTGGTAGTGTTGCATACTCTTTTCTCCTGCAGCAGAAAGTGGGAGAGAAACAGCGCAGCTCTGAGTATTGTGATCAGCTGCTCCAACACATACAGGCTTTCTGACGCACACCCTCAAGCTTCTATCTTTTAATATTTGATGCATCAGAAAAAATGTGTTTCTTTTTACACCGGGCAAAGCCTCAGCTACAACTATTCTTCATTTAGAAATAAAGAATAAGACCTTCAAAACAAGAGATTTCTTAGCCAAGGCAAGCAGTCGTGAATAGAGCTAAATTAAGCTAAAAAAATTTATTTACAGAAATCTGTAACAATTTGCAATTAATTATTAATGGTAAAATTAAGAGGTTCCCACACCTGTTTCCCTTTGGTGTTTGTGTACTATCTGTAGGATCTATACAGCCAATGACAGCCAAGTTTCGTCCCAAGCAATACCTCATGAACATTTAAATGCTCTCCCAATTTGCAATAAAAATGAAAATATGTGCAATACCACTTATTATTTTGTTTATTTTGATATTTCTTTTATAAAAAATGCGCAATGTTTTATTTATTTTTATTTTTGTACAAGAAATGTGCTAGACTAAAAACAATTTTTAGCATGGAATTAAGCAAATGGCTCTCACATGTCTTACCTGATTGAGCCTTATCAGTTTGACGTAAATAGTGACTACTCTATATTTACTGAGGTTACGTATGGTGTTCCACAAGGATCTGTTTTAGGCTGACTGCTTTTTTCTTTATTAGGTTACTGCTGGGTAAAGTTATTCGTAAACATATTATTGGCTTTCATTGATATGCTAATGAAACACATCACACTTGTCTTATTCTATATAGTCTTCATTGGCTCCCAATTAAATCTCGAATTGAATACAAAATGCTACTACTGATGAATAAAGCAACACGTGGTCTCAAGCAACATTAACTGAGAGAACTTTTGGTAAATTATGATCTAGCACACCTACTTTAATCAAAAGGTGTAGGCTATTTGTTGGTACATCAAATAATAAAGACTACAGCAGGGGGGCAGATCTTTCTTTTACAAAGCCCCACAGTTATGGCACAACTTTACAATTAGTGTTTAAGACTAAGGCACAGTCTCAGTGTTCACGACTATGAAGCTATAAAGAGCGCATGCGATGGATAAGGCGCTAGCTTCTGCAAGGAAAGCAAGCGCTGCAGGGATGCATGCTCAAGCTGCGTCAACAACGCTTTGGCAACGAGAATCTAATACCACCAGACTAACCAGTTCCTGCCTAGTGTAAATGGGCACAGCTAGGTCAAAGGACAGAGGAGCCAAGGCTGTAGGGTCAAGGCTGTAGAACGACTGTTAAGCGACGACTGAAGACCTACCTCTTCCTGAAATACTTAAATTAGCACTTTCCAAGTTTGTAGAATTCGAGTTATATTTATATTGAGTTTGTATTCTTTCGTACCAGTGTAAGATTTATTCACTACTAGAGATTTAAAGCACTTTTGTACGTCGCTCTGGATAAGGGCGTCTGCTAAATGCCGCAAATGTAAATGTAAATGTAGAACCTGACAAAGGGCAGTGGGGTAGACCAGACCACAGCATTGCAGATGTCTTACAGAGATGCACTATAGGACAGGGCTTTAAGAGGCCACCACACTTCGAGTGGAGTGAGCTCTGACCCCGAAAGGTACGGGGAGACCAGAGGACTCATAAGAGGATAAGATAGCATCCACAATCCACCTGCTGAGGGTCTGCTTGTTCGCTGGGAGCCCCTTTTAATAAGGGCCATAACAGCTACTCAGACTTTCTCCATAGCTTTATTCTGTGGACGTATGCGAGCACTGGACACAGCCGGTTAAGGAAGAGGAGGAAGAGAGGTGGAGCACAGCCCTATCTTTACAGGGGTAAGAAATGCAAATTGATCTTCGAGAAGGGGGCTCTCGGTTCTGGACCCTCTTCTGCCGCGGTGACTGATGTCATGGGGCTCGAAGTTGGATCAGGTTTAAGTTCCTAAAGGGGACTTGGTTTTTACTTGCTTTTTCCTAGATAAAGAAGCAGATCTGGAGAGATTATGGACATAGTATGTTTTGATGAACTGGGATGCTTGGATGCTGATATCCCTCCACTCTCACGTGTTCACTCAGGTTTGTTGACAGTGGTGCGGTGGGCCATCTCTTATCCCACAGATCCCTTATGTTACCTTGTGGCTTTCCCTTTTAGTTACTGTATGCTGCTATATATAATCTTGTTGGTCTTGTCTCTACTTGCACTATGATCACACTGTACATTGTTTTCTGCATTTAAAAGCCCATCACAGAACTGCACACCTCAACAATGATAGATTATAATGAATAGGCTTTTGGTGTCATTCTGAGTATTATGGGTTTCTTTTTCACTATGGTTCCTCTCAAGGTTTTCCCTGCCACTTTTAGCTTGCTCATCAGGGATTAGCTTGCAAGGGGATAAACTTATAAGCACTAAACTAATATACCAGTTGGTTCTCATTTATCTTAACTAAATGATTGTTTATTAACTCTTCAGTGTCTTTAACATGTCTTTTGGTGTATTTTTTGTATTTGATATGATTCAGGCTGTAACCTTTTTTAATAGGTCAGTTGTGATTTGTGAGTGAAAAATACTTTCCTGATGTACTGCTAAAGGTACTGGAATTATTACTTACTTCAATACTTACTGGCAAATCTTCTGGCTTTTCAGAAGAAAGTCTTGCCTCCTGTCCACACTTTAGTACAAAGGAACTAAACTTTGTATTGCTTTGTATTGTTTTCGATCAGTGAGAACTTTGTTATCTCCAGGAAAGCCTTCCAATCATCTGGTGTTGATTACTGTTTTTGAAGGGCCCTGAAATACATTGTGGCTGTGAACTAAAGCATTATATAGAAGGATCCATTAAAAGGGGGACAGAGTTCAGTATCACCCACTGACTGTGATGTAAGCAACAGGTTATGGAATAGCATACAGAAACTTTCTCTACACCCTGTAAGTTATCATACCTAACATATAGCCCTGTGGTCTGTTAACAAAGAAATAAAAAGTAGACATAGATTACATTCTTTGTTTAGCAAAACAAAGGTATTTTTTTCACCCTTTGGATTATTTTATTTGTTCACAGGGCAGCACATGTATTGTGTAGGATGCTGAGAGTATATTGAACGATTTTTAGTTGCAACAATTTTGCAGTTGTTTCCATTACTGTCATTTTATTGACTAAGATGACATTCAGTTGCTCACTTGCACCATATATAACGTTTACAATGTGTCATTTTTCTATACAGACACATGAATGGATATAAATGTTTATTGACCAGGAAACAACATACAGTTCATTAACCATGAGCTTTTTCCAGCATGTGTTGTGTTGAAATGTTCCCATTGTAATAGATTCACAACATGCACATAGGCAAGAATGTAATGCTTTTGTTAGCCTGTTTAAAAGTGTTTTTTTTTTAACCATTAGGATAGAATAGCCTTTTTTGTCACATATACATTACAGCACAGTGAAACTTGTTGTTCGCATATCTCAGTTTGCTTGGAACCTGGGGTCAGAGCGCAGGGTCGGCCATGATACGGCGCCCCTGGAGCACAGAGGGTTAAGGGCCTTGCTCAGAGTGCCTGCTTGGCGATACCGGGGCTTGAACCCCTGACTTTTCCGATCAGTAATCCAGTGCCTTAACCGCTGGAGCTACCACTCCCCAGTAGTGAAAGCTTTTAAATGTGGGTTTTTAATCTTGAGAGATTGTTGAGTTTTTTTTGTAAAGGAAGTTTTAGAGAAGAGCTTTGTCCTTGCTTTCCCTCTTCTTTTTAGGCAAGTTAGTTTTTATTGGTTTTAGTTTGTTGTTTTGGCCTTGGTGTGGTCCACGATGAAGTTTACCCCAGTGATGTACAACGTTCATACTGTTGGAGCTTGCCTCAACAGCACCTGGGCCTTCTGGTACCAATAATATCTTAAAAATTATCCTTCTTAAAAAATACTTCAAGAAACATGGATAAGAAATATCAAAGTAGTTTATTGCAGTAAAACCACTATCAACCCGGAAGCATACTCATGATATGTCAGAGATGATCTGAATTTTTTTTTTTACTTTCTTTCGGCTTCTCATATTAGGGGTCACCACAGCAGATCCTCCACACGTTTGATTTGGCACGTTATTACGCTGGATGCCCTTCCTAACGCAACCCTCCTTATTTATCCAGGTTTGGGACCTCTTCTGACCATATGTAAGTATTTTTTCTCTTCTGCTACTTTTCTTACTAGCCAGGCCTGTGAAGATTCTGCTGAAGATTTTACTAAGCTGTCCTATGGTTTCTCTAAATCAGGGGTGGGCAATTATTTTTCCAAAAGGGCCACATGAGAAAATGGTTTTAGGGGCCGAAATATATATAATATTTACTTATTGCTTATAATATACTTAAGTAAGTTCCAATATATATGATATCCCTATGATATCCCTCTTTAAGAAACAGTAAAGCACAAGCTTTGTCTTTGATTCCAGCAAATAAATATTTAGAAGTCCACATCTTGTTGAAAACTCTGTGAAAATCTATCTTTTTTTTAACATTAAGCTAATTTCTTGGAAGTTGTCCAACACATTCGCTGACATGCATAAGTGCACCGATGACGTCAATAAAGAAAAACAATAGTGACCTTTAAAACAAAAGCCATGCAATTGTATTTTGTACACCTATCACAAATTAATAGAGTCTCTGTTACACTTTTACTACGAACACAGGTCAAGGGTAGTCAATGGGCTGGATGTGGCCCACGGGCAGTAAAATGCCCAGGTCTGCACTAGGTGGTATGGGGAAGAAAACTTGAGAGGAAGCAGACTCAAAAGGGGAACCCATCCTTATTTGGGACATATCGAGTGTGCAAATATTAAACATAAAAATCTGAGAATGAGAAATACAACGAGCACCATGGATGGTGTATAAAGCATGTATGGAGTGTGTATGGTGTATAAAGCATGTATGGAGGGTGTATGGTGTATAAAGCATGTATGAAGTGTGTATGGTGTATAAAGCATGTATGGAGTGTGTATGGTGTATAAAGCATGTATGAAGTGTGTATGGTGTATAAAGCATGTATGGAGTGTGTATGGTGTATAAAGCATGTATGAAGTGTGTATGGTGTATAAAGCATGTATGAAGTGTGTATGGTGTATAAAGCATGTATGAAGTGTGTATGGTGTATAAAGCATGTATGAAGTGTGTATGGTGTATAAAGCATGTATGAAGTGTGTATGGTGTATAAAGCATGTATGAAGTGTGTATGGTGTATAAAGCATGTATGAAGTGTGTATGGTGTATAAAGCATGTATGAAGTGTGTATGGTGTATAAAGCATGTATGGAGTGTGTATGGTGTATAAAGCATGTATGGAGTGTGTATGGTGTTTAATATAAAGCATGTATGAAGTGTGTATGTTGTATAAAGCATGTATGGAGTGTGTATGGTGTTTAATATAAAGCATGTATGAAGTGTGTATGTTGTATAAAGCATGTATGGAATGTGTATGGTGTTTAGACCATGTATGGCATGTGTATGGTGTATAGAGCATGTATGGTGTATGGAGCATGTATGGAGTGTGTATGGTGTTTAATATAAAGCATGTATGAAGTGTGTATGTTGTATAAAGCATGTATGGAATGTGTAGAGCATGTATGGCATGTATAGAGCATGTATGGCATGTGTATGGTGTATAGAGCATGTATGGTGTATGGAGCATGTATGGAGTGTGTATGGTGTATAAAGCATGTATGGAGGGTGTATGGTGCATAGGGCATGTATTGAGGGTGGATGGTGTATAAAGCATGTATGGCGTGCTTCTGGTGTATAAAGCATGTATGGAGTGTGTATGGTGTTTAATATAAAGCATGTATGAAGTGTGTATGTTGTATAAAGCATGTATGGAATGTGTATGGTGTTTAGATCATGTATGGCATGTGTATGGTGTATAGAGCATGTATGGTGTATGGAGCATGTATGGAGTGTGTATGGTGTATAAAGCATGTATGGAGTGTGTATGGTGTATAAAGCATGTATGGAGGGTGTATGGTGTATAAAGCATGTATGAAGTGTGTATGGTGTATAAAGCATGTATGGAGGGTGTATGGTGCATAGGGCATGTATTGAGGGTGGATGGTGTCTAGAGCATGTATGGAATGTGTATGGTGTAAAAAGCATGTATGGCGTGCGTCTGGTGTATAAAGCATGTATGGAGTGTGTATGGTGTTTAATATAAAGCATGTATGAAGTGTGTATGGTGTTTAATATAAAGCATGTATGAAGTGTGTATGTTGTATAAAGCATGTATGGAGTGTGTATGGTGTATAAAGCATGTATGGAAGTTGTATGCTGTATAAAGCATGTATGGAGGGTGTATGGTGTATAAAGCATGTATGGCGTGCGTCTGGTGTATAAAGCATGTATGGAGTGTGTATGGTGTTTAATATAAAGCATGTATGAAGTGTGTATGTTGTATAAAGCATGTATGGAATGTGTAGAGCATGTATGGCATGTATAGAGCATGTATGGCATGTGTATGGTGTATGGTGTATAGAGCGTGTATAGAGCATGTATGGTGTATGGAGCATGTATGGAGTGTGTATGGTGTATAAAACATGTATGGAGGGTGTATGGTGTATAAAGCATGTATGGAGTGTGTATGGTGTATAAAGCATGTATGAAGTGTGTATGGTGTATAAAGCATGTATGGAGTGTGTATGGTGTATAAAGCATGTATGAAGTGTGTATGGTGTATAAAGCATGTATGGAGTGTGTATGGTGTATAAAGCATGTATGGAGTGTGTATGGTGTTTAATATAAAGCATGTATGAAGTGTGTATGGTGTATAATATAAAGCATGTATGGAGTGTGTATGGTGTATAAAGCATGTATGGAAGGTGTATGGTGTATAAAGCATGTATGGAGTGTGTATGGTGTATAAAGCATGTATGGCGTGCGTCTGGTGTATAAAGCATGTATGGAGTGTGTATGGTGTTTAATATAAAGCATGTATGAAGTGTGTATGTTGTTAAAAGCATGTATGGAGGGTGTATGGTGTATAAAGCATGTATGGAGGGTGTATGTTGTATAAAGCATGTATGGAGTGTGTATAGTGTACGGAGCATGTATGGAAGGTGTATGCTGTATAAAGCATGTATGGAGTGTGTATGGTGTATATAGCATGTATGGAGTGTGTATGGTGTATATAGCATGTATGGAGCATGTATGGAGGGTGTATGGTGTATAAAGCATGTATGGAGCATGTATGAAGGGTGTATGGTGTATAAAGCATGTATGGACCATCTATGGTGTACGGAGGGTGTATGGTGTATAAAGCATGTATGGAGCATGTATGGAGGGTGTATGGTGTATGGAGGGTGTATGGTGTATAAAGCATGTATGGAGCATGTATGAAGGGTGTATGGTGTATAAAGCATGTATGGAGGGTGTTTAGATTGTGCTCCAGAACATCTAAACACATGCACATTATCAACTTGTGCTGTTAATATCATGAACGGCAGCTACGCTAATTCCTCTCCACTGCTTCTCTTTCTCTCCCCATTCCGAGGCATCCTGATGTTGGCCAGCTCCAGTCACGTCCCACCTCATGATGACTATGGACCTTCTAAGAAGTAGATGCCAAACTCGCAAAAATCCCATCTCGAGACGTACCAGTGCCAATTGGATCCCGCTTCATGTGTGGTTTTGACATTGGACCTCCTGAAGTGTTTAAAGGCTCTGGCATGGAGAAGCTGATGCTGGATCTTTGATGATCACAAATGTTGAGCTTATAAAACTAGGAGCTACTAACCATATAGACCAGGGGTCTCCAATCTTTTCCAGAAAGGGGCGGTGTGGGTGCAGGTTTTCATTCCAACCAAGCAAGTCCACACCAAATCCTACCTGTTCAAATCTAATGATCTTCATTTTCAATGACTATCAGGTGTGACCATTGATTGGTTGGAATGAAAACCTGCACCCACACCGGCCTATACCAGGGGTCTGCAATCTTTTCCAGAAAGGGCCGGTGTGGGTGCAGGTTTTCATTCCAACCAATCAATGGTCACACCTGATAGTCATTGAAAATGAAGATCATTAGATTTGAACAGGTACGATTTGGTGTGGACTTGCTTGGTTGGAATGAAAACCTGCACCCACACCGGCCCTTTCTGGGAAAGATTGGAGACCCCTGATATAGACTGTTTAAGACTGTAGAAAGGACATTACTTATAATCTTATACTATACTATATCCAGTACTCATGTTAGTTCTCACTCTCCAGTGTTCTGTATTGTTGAAAGATTTATGATCAAGCTCTTGATGTCACCCAAATGAGGATGTGTTCCCTTTTGAGTCTGGTTCCTCTCAAGGTTTCTTCCTCATAACATCTAAGGGAGTTTTTCCTTGCCACAGTCGCCACAGTTGCTCATCAGGGATAAATGCACACCATTTACCTTGACTGTTGATTTCTGTAAAGCTGCTTTGAGACAATGTCTGTTGTGAAATGCGCAATAGAAATAAACTTAACTTGACTTATTTTTTGACCTATAGAGTTTTAGCCGCAAACGGCGAATGGCACAGTGGATTGTGTTCACCGACAATGTTTTCTGAAAGTATTCCTGAGCCCACTTAGTGATTTCCATTACAGTAGCATTCTTAAATGTGATGCAGTGCTGTTTAAGGACCCGAAGATCACGTGGCATCCAGTATGGTTTTCTGGCCTTGACTTTACTATAATATATAGATTGTCTGTGTAGCAGCTCATTGACGAAGCTCACTGATAAAAAAAAAAAAAATTGCCTGAGCATTCTATTTGGCAACATTGTATTTTGACTATTTCAGTCTACTCCAAAATTCTTCTTATAAACTGTTTAAGAATAATAATTGAATTTAAATTTAAACTCAATGATGTAAAATGTATCTTCTTTGCTTTTAAGGCAAAGGCAGCAAGAACAGAAACACTATTTGTATATAAAAACTGCAAAAAAACCTTTATTTAAAACTTTATTAAACGTTTTTTTATTTGGTCATGTATACCACATACACCAAGTCACGTCATGTCAAGTCAATCAAATATTAAAAGATAGAAGCTTGAGGGTGTGCGTCAGAAAGCCTGTATGTGTTGGAGCAGCTGATCACAATACTCAGAGCTGCGCTGTTTCCCTCTCACTTCCTCCACCTTCTGCTGCAAAAGAACAGGGTCTGCAACACTACCAGCCTTCAGAACATCTGGAGAGAAGAGATACACAGACACATGACCGAGCTGGCATGATTGCAAGAGCTAGATAAAAGTGCTACATCATCTAACTGCTATCCTGCCTCAAGTTTTCAGGGGTTGCAAGACATTTTTATGAAAAGACTGAGCAGATTCCTAATCATTATGTTGCTAATCAATTACCCAGAAAGCATCTAAATCCCAATTACAATAAAAAAAAAAACAGCACAAACAAACATATACAAACAAACATATTGGTTATCTTCTTCAAAAGACACACTATACAATTGTGTGCCCCCAAATACAAAAATTAACTAAATTTTATACAGAAAGATTATTATTTACAGGCTACAAAAAATGGTGGAAGCCAAAACAGGCTTCTCTCTGCTGAGCTCTTATAAAGCTTCTTCATCTTTAGCCTCATCCTAAGGGTATTTTATGAAAACAGTGTTCTCTTGTCCAACTAACTGTTTATGAAGCTGCTTTTTCTACTGTAAAAAGTACAATGAAACTATTTTTGTCAAAAGCCATGTAGCTTCAGTGCAAAGAAAAAGAAGCAACAAGACATCAAAATATCTTGACTACAATCAGGGCCTACATCATAACATTTTGATTTGATTTAATTTAACGATCATCAGATTTTGTAAACAGGAAGAATTCACATCTACAGATATCAGGTAAATACGTTAAAAGACAAATCATTTTAGAACCAACTTGTCAATAGCTGTAACATTCGAGACACCAGATATAATACAGACCATAAAGACATGACCTAGCCTATAGACCACAGATTAGATTAAGACATCTCAAAAGGCACTAGATGGCAGTACGCCCTGGCAGTGTCCCAACGAATCACAAAAATTTAAATGCTGCAAAAAATGTCAATAACTATTATTTTTTTTTGTATCAATAGTCATCGTAAGATTGTGAAATGTGTACATCGAACCATCATTACTCGAGGACTACCTGTAAATGATATTGTGCCTTACCTAGCACCCGTAGCTGGATTTGGTTGTCAGGGTCATCTAAGTACAGCAGCAAATGTTGGAAAAGAAACTCCAGATTCGAACGGTTTGTGTGTGTGTCATAGTTTTTGTCCAAGGAGGAAAACCACACACTTAGAGTTTTCAGAGCTTCAGCACACACTTCCTGGCTGCGGTCATCTATCCTTTTTAAAAGCTCTAAAACACACACACACACACACACACACACACGGATGTAACATACGTGTTTCAGAAATGAATGTATTCAGAAATGTATGAGGCGAGAGCTTGTGAGTGATGGAGTGAAGTTTGTAACTGGGTAGACTGCAGATGTTTGAGTGTATAAGGAATGTGTGTACCTGGGTAGATCTTGTTGAGTGTGTCTGGGTTAAGGCCTTGTTCTGCAACAGTAATGAATGAGGATATTGATCTACAGGCAAACACCCGAGAGAGCTGAGAGTCTTCCTCCAGTGCTGAAATGAGATAAGCACTGAATTCTGTCTCCCTATTTAGAACCTAAAACACAACACACAACAATCAACATGTGACCCAGGCTGATCAGAACATCAAGGATTTCTAACAGCTCTAACAGCTTCTTCAACAGGTCTGTGCTATTTATTAAGCATTATAAAGTTCCCAAATTAGTTAAAAGATAGTTTTGAAAAGATCAACTATCCTGTAGATACAAATCACTTTAAAACATGTACATGTGATAGAGGTTTATTAAAGGTGACAGTGCATAGAGACGAACATGACCGGAAGTGTGTTTATTAGGTGCAAATGAAGACTTGTAAGTTGGACACTGTTAGCTGATCCCAACACCAGTTTGCCTAATAATAAATGCTTCCAAATCAGACATGGCAAATATTTAGTATAAAAATGAATATTGTGATGAACACATGAACCACAAGTAAAATAAACCTATTAAAAGCTGTTTTGTAGGAGAACCTTTTAAAAGAAGAAAAATCACATTAATTAACACTACATTCACAGCGTAATATAGCAAAAAACTAAATCTCAATTACTTCCATATTTTTTTTTATATTTATACAATTACAATGAGAATATATTTTAACTTTCTCAGCATCAATTACATCATCACCTCACCTCATGTTATCACTTCAGGTAAGTCACTGGCACCATTTGACTATGTCTTCAATCAACTAATTAATTACCTCCTTTTTTGCTAACTAACTTGGTATTGTGTTAAGAAGTTCTCCTACTGTTTGCAGAAGCATCATGGACCTATTGCCAGTGGTAATGTGATTACAAACTGAACAGATTATGATTTTATTTTGGTTGTTCTAATAAACAAGGTCTTTTTGACACAGTATTGTAAGCTCCTCCTCCTCTGGCTACATGTATTCATCAATATGAAAATGACCTTAGAATTATGGCTGTCTCCAGTGTGCCTCTGCATGCCAAGCATGGCTCATAAGGTAAATTGTGAATCCTGGTTAAGTCTACTTTCAAGGTTTTTCAAGCATGTGGAAGGGGGCTTTCCTTATATCCTTATAATATGGTCAGTGATCATGTGGCCTTGCTACAAGACTGTGTTTGAGTAGCAGATGTTTAGAATTTCTGAAGTCCAAGGATGAACATAACAGCCATCTCAACACTGACTGGTACTGATAACAGACAGCAACAGAAAGCCAAGTCAAAGATTACCCACAGTCCCAGGAGTTCAGCCACACTTGGATGAAGGGTTTGAATTGGACATATTTGAGATATGTCCACTTTCCCCACACATGGTGTGATGCCTTGTTATACAGTTAACAGGAAGAGGAGAGCTCTCAATATGAATGAATGGTGTCGCATAAAAGGCATGCTAAGTTAATAGCCACTGAAAACATGTAAACAAAAGCATGGAAAAGGTAGAAATGTGTGTTATGTCGCTCCGAACAGTGTCTAAGATTATAAAGCATGTATTCTTTACCACAAAAGCCAACGGGATATTTTCAATCTGCCTGTTCAATAACACTGTTTTTTAAGCTAAAGTGTTTTAACAGTGTTTTTAGCAAACTAAACCAAGAGAAAGCAAACATCTACTGTTGGTGTACCTGCTCCTTGGAAAGTGTTCCACCCTGCAGCATAGCTAGTAGACAGCTGAGAGCCGAAGTGCGAACTGCAGCAGCAGTACGGCCTGCATGCCACACCAGGTTGGGAAACAGAAGCTCCTGCAGAAATTCCTCCAGGTATTCACAAAACTTCCTACAGGAAAGAAGGGGGATTTAGATGCATAATGATTCAGTGTGAACACAGAGCCCAGTATAATACAGCAGCAGCTGACTGCTTCCTTTGGTAATTCTCCTCACTGCCTGATCTTCTGTTAAACTCTGAATGTATGATGTCCATATGCTAAATTACATCTTGTGCATTAGTCTGCTCTTTTGTACAAGAGTGTGTGAGCAACCTACCCTTGTGAATCCAGTGTATCACTAGAATTCAACAGAAGCTTAGAGAGCATGGTGAAAACGGGAAGCCGCATCTCTGGGTTTTGACTGGGCAATAAACAATTCTTTAATAGAGTGATGAACTCTGGAAGAAATTCTCCAACCACTGGGCCTGGGGAACACAATTAGCAACATAATTATATCCAGAACAAGGCCACGAAACATGACATGAAAGCAAAGGCATTTAATCTCCTCATAACATTGAACTAAACAAGAATAAGTGCTCCATGTAGCACCATTTCTGTTTTCTGTGTGAAAGTACCTATTTACTAAACCCATTAATGTCATACATGTACTGTACATACAAGGCTGCATTGCACCCAGGCTTGTCTGCAGTAAAAAGCGTTCAATAGAGGTTAAGTTAATTCATATAAATTACTAGTTAACAGGTTTTTAAGTCAAATATAAATATCTGACAAATGCACACTTGTAACACATGCAAGCATAGAAGGGGCAGCCATCTTTTGTGGTAAGCATGAAAAGTGTAATGCTGGCCTTAAGAGAAGTCACTATAAACACTGAATTTCCCAATGAGATCGAAGAACAATGTTAAATACGTTGCCATGCATTTTGCCTTGGATGTGGCATCATAGGGATTCAACCTTACGATAACCTGGGAGTCCTACTGTCATATGTCTCCATTGGCATAATCATTCATGTGGCTAATTAATGTTTCAATAGTTTTTTTTAATGTTTCCTCACAAGGTCAAAACTGTTTTCATGATATTCCTTGATCCTGGCCTAGTTTTAAAACTCAAATGCTTATACATACCTGACTGAAGTGCAATAATCTCCAGTTGGATTTTCTGGATAGAGTATGTGGACCAGGAATTTTGGGATTCTAACAGCCACCGAAGCAACTTGTCCATGTGTTTTCTGTACAGCTCATGCACACTATTGAGATTTAGCACGTGACACAATCGCAGTACACACTCCTCTGCCTGTGAAGTAAAAAAGAGAGTAAAAACCATTTATATTAGACTTCTGCATTTACATCTTTCAAAATAATTCATACACGCGAACTGAAAGGGAAGCCAAGTTAAAAAGGCATACAGTGCAAATGAATAATATACAATATACAATATAATAACAAAACATTCTATGAGATTGTGGCCATGTGAGCTGCAAAGGAGCTACACACAGGGCTGATATAATGATGGCACTGTATGACTATGAAGATTTTAAATGTAAATAAAAACCATTAAACTGCTTAAATATTTTATTTTTGCTACAACCGGGGTTAAAAATAAATAAATAAATAATCATGTGCAGCCCTGACAGACACATAAACTCGGACTCAGCCCTCTAGTTGTACTGACATAATAGTAAGAGTCTAAAGAACTGAACACATCAGAAAAACAAGTGTGGATTGATTTTGGACATTTCCTCATCCCACCAAAACAGATGAAAAGAAAGCCAAAAAAATGATCTGTAACTATTGAAAATAACAACAAAGGAAAAACAAAACAAATATAAATGTCCTAAAAAATGTCCCTCAAGTGAACTGTCAGGAGTATTTTGTTTAGGAATGTGTGTATGTTTGTTCTACCTTAGTATGGATATGTGGCTCTGGAGAAATACACTGCACAGTTACTAGAACCTTTAGCAGTTCAAGACTGATGATGCCACAATCTTCCTCACACACGTCCAAAAGAACCTTCACACATGCCAGTAGCTGCTCAACATACAGAGTCTGTGAAGAATATGTGGCAGAGGGTCAATATAGACAAATGTATAAAACTCATTATATACTGTACATGTTTTAGATTTACATAAAACTAATATGCTAAGCTGGTTGTTAAAAAATGTGGGGCTAGAATATGTTCGTATACCACAACATTAAAGTTTCCTTCACTGGAACTTTAAAGGCACAAGGAGCCTGCAAATGGGGCCCTGATTTCAACCACACTGAATACATTTGGGAACAGGAATGGAGACTAATCCCTATAACCATAAAATGAAAAGCTTTTCCAGAAGAGTGAAGGTATTTGCATAAAATGTACAAAACTAGGCAGATTCAGATAAAGTTACAATATAACACATCACCTTATTGTATCCACATTACATGGGCAATCATATTTAGCAGTGACTATAAAATACTATAATTGTTCTATAAAGCATATAACAGTGTTAAACCACAGGTCTTAGACCTGGTTTATTTTTAAAGTTTTAAACTTTTGAACAGACAATTCTGGGGGCTGCCTAGAAGTGCTTATTAACTTTTGATTGCACATTACACAATTTAAACAATTTAAATTAAACTATTAAAAACTAATGAATAGTGAATGAACTCGAGTAGCATTCCCTGACAGAAATACACAGAGCTTTATACAGCAGACAGAAGTCTAAATAATGACGGAATGGTGTAGGGTAGTTGGTATTTACGGTACACTATATGGCCATGCTTTTGAAACCTAATTTGTGCTTTCTGGAAATTGTATCTATATTTAGATATAGACAGCTATTTGGTGTTATAGTAACCTCCACTCTTCTGGTAAGAATTTACACAAGATTTTGGTGTGTGGCTGAGGATTTCCCATTCAGATATAATGAAGTAAAGCACTGATGTAGACCACGGTAGCCTGGGAATCATTCAGTGTTCCAATTAATCCCAAAAATCTTTAGTGAAGGGGTTGGGTGGCTTATGAATTTACCTTAATGAAAGCTTTTGTTGTGGTGATTTTTGTTGACTAGAATTTTGGTCTGTCATCAAACAATTTCACCAGCAAATATAAATCAAGGTGAAGCTTTCTGTAGACAGGACGTTACATGTACAGTGGAACCCGGTTATCTCGCCCTCGGTTACCTCGACAACCCTATTAAGTCGACATTTTTGAAGTGGAACCACCAAATTCTCGCTTTTTCTACGCATTTTTCATTGGTTATGTCACGGAACCCTGATATCTCGAGCACAAGAGGGGAAAAATTTTAGATTTTAACGTCAGTTATGTCGATCGGCGCTGTGCAGCTGCAGAAGAACTCGCGAAAGTGGCGGAAAAATACTGTAACTGGTGAATCTCTGCTGTTAGTAAGTGCACATGTGCATTTTTTTGTTAAATGTTATGCGATGAACAGGAGCGCGGCACTCCCGGCTTCAACTCCTTACCGAGCGCGAGCGAACAGGGTAAGGAGCACGGCTCTCTCGGTAAGGAGCGACGCGCGCACGCTTGGTAAGGAGTTGAAGCCGGGAGCTTCGGAGAAAGCACCTGCCACGCCCCCTTCGGCCGTTCACGTTTGAGACTTTTCTGTCCATCGTTTTTTTGTTTCGGGTTCGGTTTTGGATCTTCCGGGTTTTTTTCCGGCTTCGCGCCGCGGTATTTTTGAATTTTCCTATTTTTCCATTTACAAACTCTCTCTCTCTCTCTCTCTCTCTCTCGCTCGCTCGGCTTATCTCCCCCTCGGCATCGCAGACGTACGTTTTTTCGGACACTTTGCTTTGTGTGTTTGTGTCGATTACTTCAGCCTGATGGTCATAAGTTTTCAGAAATTTAGTTACTGTTTTTTTTTTCTTTTTTTTTTTCCACATGTGGACTAAATGTGAGACGGCACTGTGCAGCCGCTG
>MU541276.1:417830-436545 GCA_024362625.1 Silurus asotus | reverse complement strand
TAAATTTTAACGTCAGTTATGTGGATTGGCGCTGGGCAGCCGCAGAAGAACTCACGAAAGTGGCGGAAAAATCAAACCCTACAGATACTACAGGTGTTTGTATTGTATACTGGTGAATCTCTGCTGTTAGTTGGTGCACTTATGCCTTTTGTTGTTAACAAACGTATGTACATTTTTATAGCATGACTTCATCAAACAAATCGCGGCAACGCTGTTGTGTAAAAAACCTCCAAAAACACGTGCATGCACATTCTCATTTATTAACACACATCATGTACATAAAGAAATTTCAAGCACGTAATATACTGCCGCCATATTGATTTTTGTTTATCTCGATCATCGGTTACCTCGATGCTTTTTGGCGACCCCCTACGACATCGACATAACCAGGTTTCACTGTATGTCCGTGTGTGTGTGTGTGTGTGTGTGTGCGCGCGTGCGTGCGTGCTGGTAGTACTGTAAAAAAAAAACTGTAATTATTAATGTTTTTACGTTCTGAGTCTCCTGACAGACACCAGGATCGGCAAGTATTTGTCCAATGTGGAGAAGCTGTGGACTCAGCAGCTTCCTGTTGCTCCCCTTCAGCATTGCTGCCAACACCATTAGAGGAGCCAAAGGAGAAGAACAGAAGTAAGAGGAGGAGTCCTTCACATGAGCCAGTAAGAGCTTGATGAAAACCTCTGGGTTAACAAACATCCCTAGGAGCCTGGCTGACTCCAAACCCTAAGGGGCAAAAGCACAATTACTTCAGTCACCAGTAGGGCTGCAAAATTCCAGGAACTTTCAAGGCTAGAAACTGTTCATCGGAATTAATGAGAATTAATTGGAATAAACTGGGAAATAATAAAATAGCAGGTTAGCCTATAACTGGAAACTTAAATGTAGTCTGAAAAAACTCTTGCAGGATAAACTCTGTTAAAACAACCAGATTTAACGCAATTTTAGTTGAATTTCTACCCAGCACATTTACCGCAGGGCTACTGTGGCCATACCCGTTTCATACAATGTGCATTCATACATAGTAAGTAAATAATGTCTTTTTTTTTTTTTAAATCACTATTAGTTAGCATGCATGTCAGCTTATGACCAAACTAAATGTTTATACAGTATCTCATAAAAGTGAGTACACCCCTCACATTTCAGCAACCATTTTAGTTTATCTTCTCAACAACTCAACTCAACATACAGCCATTATTGTCTAAATAGCTTGCAACACTCTACGTGAACGTGTCAAAACTGTGTCCAAAGTGTAAATTCTTTGTGTGAACATAATTGTTATCTAGCACTGCCTTAATCCTCCTGGGCATGGAATTAACCAGAGCTGCACAGGTTGTTGCTGGGATCTCTTCCACTCCTCCATAATGACATCATGGAGCTGCTCAATGTTAGACAAATGGCGCTTCTCCACCTTGCACTTGAGGATGCCCCACAGGTGGTTATTAGGGTTCAGGTCTGAAGACATACTTGGCCACTCACATTCAACTTCCTCAGCAAAGTGTGTTCTGCCCAGTTTCTGAAGGGAGGGCATTATATTTTGCTTCAGAATGTCACAGCACATGTTGAAATCCATGTTCCCCTTAATGAAACGCAGCTCCCCAGTACCAGCAGCACTTATTTAGCCACAGACCATGATGCTAAAACCACCCTGCTTGGCCGTAAGCAAGACACAATTTTCTTGGTACTTCTAAACAGGGTGAGCCAAACAAGTTTATCTTATTCTCATCAGACCATTGGGAGGCCTGTATATTTTGTGGAACCAGTTTTGGAAAACCTCTGTATGACCCTGGCCACTGTACTGTAACTTTAGTTTCATGGTGTTACGGATCTTATATCCTCGGCCATCTTTGTGGAAAACAACATTTTTAATGACAAATCCTCAGAGAGTCTTTGCCATGAGGTGCCATAATGACCATCCAGTGGTCAGTATGAGAGAATTGTACCCAAAGCACCAAATTTTAACTGCTCTAATAAAATATACAAAAATATGTATGGTTCTGTAAAGCAGACAAAAACAGAACATGATGAATAGGACATGATTACACCATGTACAGCTGTTATATCTTCTGTGATACAGGGTGTAGTCACTGTTGTTGGCAGTTGTTTTGACAATAATTGCTGTATGTTGATTTATTTTCAGGGGTCAGAAAATCTATACTGCAATACAAATTGCACATTGACTACTCTTAAATACATCCAATTTCATTAATTATAGTATTGTACATTGAGAAGATATACTACAATGGTTGCTGACATGTGAGGGGTATACTCACTTTTATGATATATTGTATTTATTTTAAATATAAATTTCCCCAAAATTTCTAATTAATTTCTATTAATTCTCAGAAATTACCATACATTCCTGGTAAGTTTCCAACTTGGAACATTTCCAAAATTCCCCAGATAAAATTCCCATGGAAAGCTTCCAGATCTTTTCCACCCCTTTGTAACCCTAGTTACCAGTAACTTAAAATATGTATTACCTGTAAAGTAACCGTGATTAGCAATTAAATATTTAAAAAAAAAAAATTTACTGCACTTCTTTTCACTTTAAAATGAGCAAATGTGTAATTTGGCCAAGCATTTGTACATAATTGTAGGCACCACTGCTTTGGTTACTGACTAATAAAGGAGTGTAAAAACACTGCAGAAATCAAAATAATTCATAATGTGCAGTCGAAATCATGAGAATCGGCATTCTATTCATTATGCATCTAATGCAAGTGAACTATTACAACAGTGAAGTTTCAATCTGCAAAAGCTACAAAAGCTATTTGTGCGTTGCACTGTGCCTGGCAGCTCTGGATCACAACTGCTAAATCATTTATAAGGAAAAACAAGAGAAACTTACGTTTGTTCTGACGTCTGGTTCTGAGTCAGTGCAGGCATGGTAAAGAATTGCCAGCAGTTGCTGCAGGTGTTGGGTGCAGTGGTCTTCAGCATGCAGCAGGAGAACCTGCAAGAGCTGCACTGTCTTCACTCTTGTCTGCACCAGCCAATCACTAACTTCACGACTCAAAGCTGGCATTAGCTTAGACAAGTTCCTCACCACCAGCTCCCTGCAGCCCAGCCCTGGACGATCCACTGGAAGGAGAATTTGAGAGAAAGAATGCAAATGAAACCCAACCCAAACCTCCACTCTCCTACACTTCTCCTTTTCCTGCTGTCTCTGTAAACTTCTTCCTCCTTCCTTTTCCTTCCTGCCCAATTTCCACCAGTACCCTGTCGGCTAACGGTACCTGTGGCGGTCTTTGGTAACCCAGGCTTCGACCGATCCAGTATGAAATTCTCTTTCGTTATTTGCATATTTGATTTGGCACATGTTTTACGCTGGATGCCCTTCCTAACGCAACCCTCCCCATTTATCCGGGCTTGGGACCGGCACTAAGAGTCCACTAGCTTGTGCCTCCCTAATGGCTGGGTTCCTCAAAATTCTACAAACAATACCACGTAATGACAATGTACAAGATGTTTGTTTGGAATATTTGCAAATGTATATATTAAAATATTCCCTTTGCCTCCGCGATAAGCGGACGCAAAGGGAAAACTTGTTTTTTACTATCACTCCTGTACACTACGTATCCCTAAACGTTTAAATGTTTACTTTTTCTTCTTTGCTTATCCTAATTTTCATCACAATCTTCGCTTTCTGGCTTCACTTCGCCATCTAGCACCGGCATCTCGAGCTCGTACCTGAATTTTCTCACGTAACAAAGCAAAAAAAAAAAAAAAAAAAACACAGAGTTACCGCTCGTACCTCAGAAAACTCGTACATTAATGCACTCGTAGGTCAAGGTGAAGGGAGAGCTCGGTAACTCCAGTTGCAACACAAATCATATAAGCACAGACAGGTAAAAACCTAGTTTTTCCTCCGTAGGTCAAGGTATCACTGTATTTCTCTGGGGAGTTTATCTTTTGGCATCGTCATGCTGGAATCAAGAGGTGTGTGCATGAGGTAAGGTGAGTTTTTTCGTTTCTGTTCGGAAATTTCATTGATCTAATGTTATGTCGCTCAGTTTTTTGGCTTGAAGTTTGTGAATCCGGGAAAAACCCAGGAAAAATCCATAAATAAGCCGCTTCGTTGTTTAAGACGCGGGGTTCAAAACGTGGGAAAAAAGTAGCGGCTTATAGTCCGAAAATACGGTGTACATTTAAATTTTTTTATAATTATAAATCACACATACATAAGTATTCACAGCCTTTGCCATGACACTCAAAACTGAGCTCAAGTGTTTCCACTGATCATCCTTGAGGTGTTTCTACAACTTGATTGGAGTCCACCTGTGGTAAATTTGGTTGATTGGACATGATTTGGAAAGGCACACACCTGTCTATAGAAGGTCCCACAGTTAACAGTGCATGTCAAAGCACAAACCAATCCATAAAGTCCAAAAAATTGTCTGTGGACCTCTGAGACAGGATTGTATCGAGGCACAGATCTGGAAAATGGTACAGAAAATTTCTGAAGCATTGAAGGTTCAAATGGGCGCAGTGGCCTCCATCATCCGTAAATGGTAGAAGTTTAGAACCCCCGGGACTCTTTCTAGTGATCAGGGAAGAAGGGCCTTAGTCAGGGAGGTGACCAAGAATCCATTGGTCACTATGAAAGAGGTTCAGCATTTTGATGTGAAGAGAAGAGAAGAACAGAAGAACAACCATCTCTGCAGCACTCCACCAATTAGTCTGTATGATCGAGTCGCCAGACTCAGTAAAAGGAGTTTGCCAAAAATCAGGAAGGATTCTTAGGCCATGAGAAACAAATATTGAACTCTTTGGCTTGAATGTCCAAGGGTCATGTCTGGAGGAAACCAGGTACCGCTCATCACCTGGCCAATACCATCCCACTGGTGGGGGAAGCGTCATGCTGTGGGGATATTTCTCAGCATCAGGAACCGGGAAACTAGTCAAAATCGAGAGAAAGATTAATACAGCAATGTAAAGAGTCATCCTTGATGAAAATCTTCCAACAGGATATCAACCCTAAGCACACAGCCAAGATGACCATGGAGTGGCTACAGGACGACTCTGAGAATGTCCTCGAGTGGCCCAGCCAGAGCCCAGACTTGAACCTGATTAAAAATCTCTGTAGGAATCTGAAAATGGCTGTGCATTGACATTTCCCTTTAAACCTGATGAGCTTAAGAGGTTCAGCAAAAATAAATAAAAAAAATGGGAGAAACTGTCCAAGAATAGGGGTGCCAAGCTTTTAGCTTTATACTCAAAAAGACTTGAGGCTGTAATTGGTGCCAAAGGCGCTTTAACAAAGTATTCAGCAAAGATCAAAGATTTTAAACACACTTCCTAGTCATCCTCATTATGGATTTTGTTTGTAGAATTCTGAGGAGAATAGTGAATTGAATACATTTTGGAAGAAGGTTGTATTTAACAAAATGTGGAAAAAGTGAAGCACTGTACATTTGTTTGGTTCAGATGGTGCAGCAAGGTCAAACCTGGTCAGGACTACCACTGCACAGTCCTGACAGCTAAGCACTGCGGTGGGAGTGTGATGATACAAGGGTGCAAAAGATGATGGGTGACATTTATAGATGGCAATATTATTGCCTAAAAAGATGAATCTCAGAAAAGCATCTTGAAGAACAGTAGAACAACACTGGTATCCTCCATGCTGACTGGATTAAGTCCATAACAGTGTAGAGGTTTAGAGATATTAGTTTGATTTTGTTTTGAGTTAAATGTGCAAATCGAAAAGTCTCTTTTATTCAACACTGGATTTAACCAAGAGGTATTGGCAGACCGTTGACTTCCCCAGACTTGTTTTGACTCAGAGTGCAGGCATGTTAAAGAATTTTTTATGTGCTGAATTGTGGAGCTTGATTCGTGGGAAATTAAACTCACCTTCAGAAGGGTACTGCAAAGGCGGGAAAAAATCAAAATCCAGTTTGTCTTTCAGATCATCTTCATTTTCTTTCTCCCACTGAGTACCAACTTGCCTCCAGAGTTCCCATGCTAAAGCTCTAAACATTGAAAAGAAGAGTTTTGAGTTTCAACTCTAAAATGGTGTATAAGATTATGATCAGGAATGGAAAAACGATCATTGTCAGTTATACTTTATCTCTGGTAGATCATCACTGAGGCTGCTCAGCAACAGTGGAATAAGCTTGGAGAAGTAAGAGTATCTGTCATGGAGTTTGAGAAGCCAGTCACCAGCAACTACTGTCACAGCTTTTCTCACCTGAAAGAGCCATGACAAAGATTAGTAAGATGCAGCTATTTTACAGAAAACTTCACTGCGTCCAATGAGCAACTAAAACTATGCAGCAACTTTATCAAAAAGTATGCTGTAGAAAAGATAACAGTGTATTTTTTAATATATTTTAAATTCTAGAGTTTGGGGACTATTTTTAGGAGAAAGAACACTGTCCTTTTCATATATTTTTGCTCATACTACTAAATAGTAAAATCTGAAGCTCTGGCACAAAATGTGTAAAAGCGTGGCACTTCTTAACTGGCATGATAAACAGATAAACTAGTTAGTTCAGCTTTGTTACATTAGAAAAAACACAAAATTATCAAATATTGGATACTTTAATCAAGAGCAATTTTCTTGCCTGGGGCGAGTTATCAAACAGTCTTTGTGCTATGTGAGAGAGCACATCATCCATAGCTTTCACTGTGCCATACAGGACAACAGCCCCAGTGGCCTCTATGACGGCTACTCGAACCCGGGAATGCTGGTGGGAGATATTCTGCATCAAAGGCTTAACCAGGGATTCTGCTTGCATGTGAAAGTGGTCTGTGTCAAAGAACAAACAAAGAACAAAATGTGAAGAAGGTGTACAGATGTTCCTAAAAAAGTGCTCTGTAAGTGAGAAATCAATTGTAGAGCGTTCTCTCTCCACTCCACTGTGGAAATATAGAAAATTTATTATTCTCTTCAAGTTATTTCTTAAGTAAAATCATGGGAAAAATGAGAAACTCGAATATTCAGTGAATACCTGAAAAAAACTCAACCTGGATTCATCTCTCACATTCCCCTTACATTCCACACATCTCTCACACTCCCTCACATTCCCCACTATTCCCCACATCTCTCACATCCCCTTACATTCCACACTCCTAATTATTTCCCACATCTCTCACATTCCCCGACATTCCCCAAATCTCTCACATTCCCCGACATTCCCCAAATCTCTCACATTCCCCGACATTCCCCAAATCTCTCACATTCCCCGATATTCCCCACATCTCTCACATTCCCCGATATTCCCCACATCTCTCACATTCCCCACTATTCCCCACATCTCTCACATTCCCTCACATTCCCCACTATTTCCCACATCTCTCACATTCCCTTACATTCCACACATCTCTCACATTCCTCGATATTCCACACAGCTCTCATATTCCCTCACATTCCCCACTATTCCCATCTCTCACATTCCCTCACATTCCCCACTATTCCCCGATATTCCCCACATCTCTCACATTCTCCGATATTCCCCACATCTCTCACATTCTCCGATATTCCCCACATCTCTCACATTTCCTTACATTCCACACATCTCTCACATTCCCCGATATTCCTCACATCTCTCGCATTCCCCGATATTCCCCACATCTCTCACATTCCCCACTATTCCCCACATCTCTCACATTCCCCTAAATTCCCCACATCTCTTACATTCCCTTAAATTCCACGACATTCCTCTACATTCCCCTGCATCCCCACATACCCTCCATTACCCCAACATCTCCGAATCCACACATTCACTTACATCATCAAACATTCCTCACATTGACACTTTTCCCGCACCCCCCATTTCCCCCCAAATGCCCCACATTTCGCAAAAAACTGTACTTGAAAATGTACTTACAGTCACCATTAACTAACAAATGCTGTCGCAGGCTCCTTCTGCAGCCTTTCTGTTTCCAATCAACAGAATCTACTTGAATTCATATGTATATGTAAACATGGCACTCACTCACCTGGTACACTCCGGGCTAAAAGTCTGCAGCATATACAACTTTCCTTTATAACTTCGGGGAAAGGGTCAATGATGGTCCTCTGCAGGATTCGGATCATATCGTCCAGGTAGGGTGCAAGGTGCCCCCCGCAGACCTCCACAATTAGCACCAGAACTTTCACCATTTCCAGGCGCAACTCCTCTGCCGGTTCTACTCTCTCTTTCCCCCCGAGCCGCTGAGCCACAGAGGGAATGACATAAGGCAGAGACCATTCTGGCTTTGATACGCATCTGATGAAGTCTCCAATGATTTGAATAGCAGTTTCTCGGCATCTTTCCATCGGGTCTGACAAGCACTTTAGCAGCGACTTCAGCACACACGCAAAAACTTCCTGTAACACGGCACTTGGCAAGCATTTGTCGATGGTTTCTTTTTTTATATTCTCCAATGCCCGTTTTCTTGTGGTTTTCTCACCTTCATTCAAACAGTTTAAGTGCCGGGTTAAAGAGTTTATAATTTCCGCAGCAGCGGCACGCGCTTCCCCTTCAGTCGCCATTTCTACATGTGTTGCATGTGTTGCTTAGTTGTTATGGTGCTAGTTGTTATAGTTACGATCTTTACGACAAACGCGTCTGTTTACGGCAGATCGATTTACGGTCTGTTTACGGCAGACCCTCCATAATGAATATATATATATGGGGAGATGCTACTGTTCCTGACTGAACAGTAATGGCACAGCACAAACACTAACACAGAAATGGTAGCCACATTTATCATTTAGTAAATTTTTTGTTTTTGTTGTTGTTGTTTCAGAACACGTCCCTGTTTTTTTTGGGGGTTTTTTTTTTACTTTTGCTCTCCTTTTCTTTCTATTGCACTGCAGCTGTTCACTTGACATTTATCTGTCCATTCTACATTCAATAGGAATTGATCAGGGTGTAATAGGTTCCACAGACTAAAGTGATTTCAGATCTACTCAGTCAAAACCTGCCTTAGTTATACAATATGTACCGCTCCACATTTCAGCGTTTCAGAGTTATCAACAGAACATTAGCTTCCTTCAAATTTGATGCCTGCTACAGGTCTCAAAAAAGTTGGCACAGGCACAACAAAGAGCTGAAAAAGCAAAAAAAAATATCAATAAATATTTAACTGGAAGAACATCTAGCAACTAATGAAGTTAACTGACATCAGCTCTGTAACATGATTGAATATAAAAGGGGTGTCTTACAGAGGCAGAGTCTCTCAGAAGTTCAGATGGGCAAAGGCTTTCCAATCTGTTAATGAGTGTGTAAAAAGATTGTGGAATACTTTTAAAATAACGTTCCTCAATGTACAATTGCAAATGCTTTGCAAATCTCATTATTTACAGTACATAACATAATTAAAAAGCTTCATAAAGACTGGGTGCATAAGGGACAAGGCTGAAGACCTTTATTGAATGCTGTGGTCTTCGGGCCCTCAGACGACACTGCTTCACTCATTGGCATTACTAAATGGGAGACGGAAAACTTCCAAAAGCCACTGTTGGTAAACACAATCCGCCTTGCCCAAATTTGACATTTTTGTTGGAAATCATGGATGTCGTGTCCTTTGGGCTAAAGAAGAGGGAGACCTTCCAGAGTGTTATCAGTGTTCTGTTCAAAAGCCAGCATCTCTGATGGTATTGGGGTGCATAAGTGCATACGGTATGGGTAGCTTGCATGTTTTGGAAGGCACTATAAATGCGAAAGGTAAATCAAGTTTTTAGACATATGCCCCCCGCACAGATGAGGTCTATTTTATGGAAAATCTTGTGTATTTCAGCAGGACAATGCAATAATAATGCATAACCACATAATGCAACTATTACAACAACATGGCTTAGTAGTAGAAGAGTCCGGGTGCTGAATTGTCCCACCTGCAGTCTAGATCTTTCACCAATAGAGAACATTTGGCGCCTCATTTAACGGCAAAGGTGACCACGAACTCTTTAGCAGCTGGAAACCTATATCAGGCAAGAATTGGACCAAATCCAACAGCAAAACTCCAGAAACTTATAACCTCAATGCCCAAATGTCTTTAACCTGTTTTGAAAAGAAGAGCGGATGCTACACCATGGAAAACATGCTACTGTGCCACTGTAACTTTTTTGAGAACTGTAGCAGGCATTAAATTTAAAATGAGTTCATTTTGTGCAGAAAAGTGTACAATTTCTCAGTTTAAACATTTGTTATGTTCACTATGTTCTGTTGTGAATAAAATATTTATTAGTGAAGTCTTTTAATTTTTATTTTATTCAAATTTCAAAAACGTCCCAACATTTCAGGAATTCGGGTTGTACCATCATGGAAGATAACATGCATAATCCAAAGTTTTTTTTTTCAGTACTAGGAACTAGGAATAGAACAACATGCACACAATCAATTTGCAGAAACGATTTCATTAACTTTTTCAGTTATAAAATTGAAAATATTAGGCAGACTATTAATTTAAACAAAGACAATTTGATAAACAACCCTGTAGATAGCAATATAATTATAACAGATCAGCTTTTTACTCTGATTCAAGAAAGCAAATAACTTGTGTTCATGTTTCTTCAAACAGATAATTCCAGATAATTCAAACATGTTCTAAAAATAATAAATTATTTTCTTAGCACTGGTTATGTACCTAAATTGTTCTGGCAGTTATCAAACCCATAATTAAAAAAATTCCCAGTGGGGCATCAGGCCAGCAAGGCTTTCTCTACTGGCCTAAGACTGTATAGTCAAAGGCATCCTGTTAAAGGTGTTTAATATGAACACTGCAAGCTCTTGCAGCATACAGTTTTTGCTGGTTGAAAGTTGTTGCTTAAAACAATCAGATTACTGAAGTCATCTAGGAAGGCCATCTAGGAAGCATCCAAAAACATTGTCTTTATTTTAAGTCCTTTGTTTAGATGGCTAGAGAGCACACTAGTCAGAGCTCACAAACTGCATCTGTAGCAAACTGCACAAGCTCACTTTTTTTCTGGGTTTCATTACACAAAGTCTGACAGACAGGAGAAGAAATTGATTTGGTTGCAGATCAATTTACAAGAGCATTCAAAAGACACATTTTTAAAAGACGGAAATGTACAGAAATGCATGGAAATCCTAGGATCATTTTATAAGGTTAATTTTGATCTCAGTACAGCTTTTGACACCAATAATCATAATATTTTCCTTGCAAGACTAAAACATGTCTTATGTCTTAGTTGACTAATCATTATCAGTTTATTGATGTAAATGGTGAGTACTCTACAGGAAATGTTTGGTGTTCCGCAAGAATCTGTCCTGGGCCCATTGCTTTTTCCATTATTTATGTCACCGCTGGGTCAAATAATTTTTAAACATAGATTTACTTTCCATTGCTAAGCGCATGTGGATAACATTACCAGGATAGCCTACTTTCACCCTAGAAAAGAAAGCTAAAATAATAAATATGATGCCTTTACAGGATGCAGAAAATTTAGACCATGCTTTTGTTACATTTAGATTGGACTCCTGTTTATCATTTCAGTCTTGAAGTTCTAGTAGTTGGTAAGAGTTGGTGTTGGATCTATGATGATCTCAGATGTTGATCTATTTTATGAGTTGCTCAGTAGCTCTTGGTTCCACAATGTCAACTTACTGTATTAGACTATAGAAAGGACATTACTTATAATCACACACATTAATGATAGTTCTGATTCTCCTGTGTTTTGTATTGTTTTAATGATCTATAATCACACTCTTTATCACCCGAATGAGGATGGGTTCCCCTTTTGAGTCTGGTTCCTCTCAAGGTTTCTTCCTTATACCATTTAAGGAAGTTTAGGCAGGCTGTTTGTTGGTATCTCAAATAATGATTAGTTAAGCTTTTTTTTAGAAGGTTTTTCTTAGGTCAAGAGCAGATCTGATTTGGTGAACGGGGAGTTTTGGATGCTGTCCTCCCCCCACTGTCATGCATTCATTCAGGTTTGTTGATGATGGTGAGGAGGGCCATCTCTTATTCCATGGTAGATCGCATCGGAGACCTCTCCTAAACCTCTCCAAGATTTAATTTTAGTTCAGGCATGATAAAATCTACCAATTAATTAGCCATGGTTTGCTGTATCAACTTGTAATAATACAGGAGGTTGATGAAAGGAATGTTTTTGCTGTTTTTATATTTAAAAAATAATGTTCTTGGTGTTTTTGCATTAAAGGCAAACAAAAGGAGAAATTCTACATTATTAATAAATGAATTTCAATTTAAAATCAGTTTTTGTTTTTATCAGTGAGATTGGTGAATGAGCTGCTACAAATATGATCCATTAGTTTTTATATTGAATTAAAGATCAAAAACTGAATATACGCCGATCAGCCATATTATTAAAACCAGAGACAGGTTGTATTAATTTATTTATATAATAACCTTGATTATCTTTTCACCATTGCACCTGTCAGGATGTATTAAGCTGCAAGTGAACAGTTAGATTAATATACCCACTATATTCAATACAGAAACTCCATACACCTTTTATATACCCTTCATACTCCATAAACTCTCCATACACCCACCTTACACCCTTGATACTCCATATATACTGTATTTCTTTCTTTCGGCTTTTCCCATTAGGAGTCGCCACAGCGGATCATCCGTATTCATGATACATGATTTGGCACATGTTTTTACGCTGGATGGCCTTCCTAACGCAACCCTCCCCATTTATCCGGGCTTGGGGCTGGCACTAAGAGTGCACTGGCTTGTGCACCCTAATGTCTGGGGTTGGTTCCCTGACCGGGGATTGAACCCGGGTCGCAGCGCATCCTAACCACTACACCACCAGGAAACCCCATATAGCCTTCTTATACCCTCCATATTTTTTCCATACTCCATATGACCTCTGTACTCACTCTATACACTCTACATACACCGTCCTTACACAATTTACACTCCTTACACTCTCCTTATACCCTACACAAATTCCTCCATTCTCCATACACCATACAACCTCCATGAACCATCAAAACATTTATAGGCATTGAAGAAATTTTAATTTAAAAATACAAATAAAGCTTAAAACACGCGCGCGCACGCACGCACACACACACACACACACACACACACACACAAACACACACACACACACATCCATAGACCAATATACAACAGTTATATATTAGCTTGAATTTTTTGCAGTTTATCAAATGATAAAAAAAAATACCATAATAAATTGCAGATCAACCTTCAGCAAAATATTAGCATTTAAAAATTAAAGAAAGTGAAACAATTTAGTTTAACAATTCGTATGCATGTATTTTGAAGGTTAAAAAAAAACTTTTATCAGCTTTTTTTTTTATTAGAAATAATAGATATATTAATTATCAATGATAGATAGATAGATAGATAGATAGATAGATAGATAGATAGATAGATAGATAGATAGATAGATAGATAGCATTCCTTCTGTCTTCTTTTATGCAGGTGTGATGAACACAAGGCGGACTGAGTAGCATGTGTCCACAATATAGACAACTAGGTTGACACAGGACATAAAAGATACAACCACTAGTTTGTCCCAGGCACAGTGATTGCAGGGTGATGGCCTTTGGTTATTTTTGAAACTGTAAAGAGGCCATATTACTACCACAGTCATGTACATCACAACGGCAAGCACATTATAAGCAGTAAGGACCTTGTCAAATGGAAAGGGACACAAAGCCAACAGCTTGCAGATCGTGAGGATGATAATGAGGAGAGCAAAAATGAAGCAGATTGAGTAAACTGCCACACACCACTGCAAGGCAGGCTCTTTGACTAAGTCAAGGGAGATGAAGATGATGCAGGCAACGAAAGCTTCAAGAACCTTCATCAGGCCTGGAACAGTCGACAGGAAACCACTGATCTCACCAGGTCTAGCCCGGGTAAGGCCTACCTCAATTACGTATGCAATAAAACACAGGCAGGACAGTACAGTTGCCGCAATTCCTCGAGAACAAGATGAACAAACAAAGAAGGTGGGATAGATGACTGAGGCAGCCAGTATCATTAGTGTAGCCAGCATAGCAAATGCAGTAGTGAAGTCTTCCCAGGAGATGGGCACCTTTACATTAAGGCCAGTAAACTCCAGGATAAGAATGAAAAGAGTCATAAAGCAGCAGAAGCACCAAGTAAACATGCACCAGGACCAGTATGATGTGGTGATGTACCCTGCAGAGGCCACCAGACTGAAGACAATACATGATAGCACAACCTCAAATATCCGTAAAATGCCAACTGGTGAGGTCACAGAACGAGTGTCGAGTGTAATCATGATGAATTATAAGTCCTTGAAAAATGTCGTCCTCTTTTATATTGCTTGACGTCCGGTTTGGTTTCTATTCCCGATGTAAAGTTCCTCTCCCGATTTCAGTGTGCCTTGTTTACTCTGGCGTACTATAATAACTCGCTCATATGGGATACCAGTTCTAATGAGCTTCTTTCCTGTTTAATGTTGTCTCTCTTCTCTAGGTGACTTGGCTCAGGGGAGCTCTTTGTCCTTTGTGTCTTTTTGTGTGTCTGCACAGAGTAATCTGTATTGGAAGCCAGAGAGGGGTTTGCCACTCCCTCTGACTGATACCTTATCAGATATTGTTCCGCAAAAGGAGGTGAGTCAAATCAATAAAGTGTTGTACTTACTACCTGTCAGTTACACCTGAAGATAAGAGCAGGGAGTGGCTGTACAGAGTAAGAGCATATACTCCAGCTACAGTGTTGTATGTGTCACTTATATAACAAAGTCAACCAAATAAATGCATGTCCTATAATTTTAATAATAAACAGTTTAATTTACAAAGAGGCGCAATAATAATAATTATGTGTTATAATAAAATCCTTATTATCAATTACATTTTTTTTTTAATAGTCATTCATTTATTTTGATTCAACTACTTTATCTTGGTAACAGTTGTAGTGCATCTAGCACAGAAATATCACAGCAAACTATGCACCTGATTCCACAATTAGGGGGTTTTTAAAGAAGCATATCCTCACTTTGGGAGGAAGGGGGAAACCAGATAACAAAGAGAAAATCCATATAAGAGGTTTTGAGTGAGGTGAAGGAATGAAGGTGTCTAGTGCAGTATATTGCTTATTGTTCTCTGTGCAGCTGTAGTTTACTTACCTTCCATAACCTTCCTTATCATTAACCCGAGAGCAGATTGTGAAATGTAGTGTAGCGCAACTGCTTGGGGATTAATTGTTCTTCCACCTACACATTATTAAGCCACTTGTCTTGACAGGAATGTTTAAGGTCTTTTTTATGGTTCTGAAGTTTTTCCATTTAAATGATTTTTAAACAAATATCGACTCTGAGAATTTTAGGAATCTCTTTCAACTTGATTGCTATTTGTTATGTTAAATGTTCCCAACCTCTGGACTCATTTTCTTTGTTTGTTTTTTTGTCACCACATGCAAGTTTTTATACCATTTATCATAGAACTCTATTTATGTTACAATAAATGATAATGTCTGATTTATATACACCCCCCCCCCCCCCTCATTCTCATCTACCTCCTGCCACTCCTTGAAATACCTTGCCTTCTATTCACAAACCAGCGCCCGACTATGGTTACAAAGGAGACACAGTTTATTGAAAAGATTCAGACTGAGCCATTCCAAAATGTTTCAAATATGATGCATTGTTCAACATATACTTGCTATTGAGATGTGGCTGTGTATTTTCTCTCTTCTTTAGTTTTGACAATCTGTGATTTAGATCAACACTTCCCACTCAACACAAAGTGGTCATGAAGCACCTGGTCAGTTTTTTAAAACCAAACCATGAGATGTATTTATTGAGGAAGCTAGGATGGAGATTTACCTGTATATTTAATATATATATATATAACAGCAAAATTTGGTCTGTGTAATTTAACATTGGAGTTTCTAACCAATCAGATTTTGGCTCCTATCTCTTGTATTGCCCAAGTCAGCAGAAATGAACAGTGGGACTGTTAGTTGAAGCTTTTGCTTTAACCAATCAGATTGCAACTTGTTTACTCTAAAGCCCCCTAGCTGACCTCCAGTCACACTGGCACTAGTCAGAGCTACCAAATCACATATGTAGCACGCTGCACGAGCTCAAATATATCCAAGTGTATTTAATAGCTGCATTTTTTATTCCATAAAATGATATGGTTGCAGGTACACTTACAATACAGAACTTTTCAGGTAAAGTCAAGTCAAGAAGCTTTTATTGTCATTTTAACCATATATAGCTGATGCAGTACATAGTGAAATGAAACAACGTTCCTCCAGAACGCAGGTTCTACATACAATAACATAAAACAACATTCACAGAAACAGAAAAAACACAGGGCCAAGAACTAGTAGAAAGATCCTTGCTACATAAAGTGCATGTGTGTAACTGGTGCAAAAAGACAACACAAGACAACAAACAATACAACAAACAAAAAATAGCTCCGCCAGTAAACCTGTCCTAACAAAATAAAATAAGGTGCACAGTAGCAGAAAAATGTAAACAATATGGGTGGGTGGGTGTGTGGTCATCCACAATGCTGTTTGCTTTTGCGGATGCAGCGTGTGGTGTAAATGTCCATGATAAAGGGGATAGAGACGCTGATGATCTTCTCAGCTGTCCTCACTATCCTCTGTAGGGTCTTGCGATCCGAGACGGTGCAATTCCCAAACCAGGCAGTAATGCAGCTGCCCAGGATGCTCTCAATGGTCCCTCTGTAGAACATGGTCAGAATGGGGGGAGGGAGATGGGCTTTCCACAGCCTTCTCAGAAAGTAAAGATGCTGCTGGGCTTTTTTGGTGATGGAGTTGGTATTGAGTGACCAGGTGAGGTTATCCGCCAAGTGAACCCCAAGGAATTTGGTGCTCTTGACGATCTCCACTGAGAATCCATCGATGATCAGTGGAGAATGGTTGCTCTGTGCTCTACTGAAGTCAACAACTATCTCTTTGGTTTTGTCGACGTTCAACGACAGGTTGTTGGCTCCACACCAGGCTGTTAAACGTTGCACCTCCTCTCTGTATGCTGACTCGTCGTTCGTGCTGATGAGACCCACCACGGTCGTGTATTTGGCGAACTTGATGATATGATTCGAGCTGTGCATTGCTACACAGTCCTGAGTCAGCAGAGTGAACAGCAGTGGGCTGAGCACACAGCCCTGAGGGGCTCCAGTGTGCAGTGTGGTGGTGCTGGAGATGCTGTTTCCGATCTGGACTGACTGAGGTCGCCCAGTCAGGAAGTCCAGGATCCAGTTACAGAGGGAGGTGTTCAGGCCCAGTAGGCTCAACTTCTCGATCAGGTGCTGAGGGACAATCGTGTTAAATGCTGAACTGAAGTCTATGAACAGCATCCTTACATAAGAGTAATTGTTGTCTAGGTGGTTGAGGGCCAGATGAAGGTTTGTGGAGATGGGGGTCCAGTGCGGGTGGAAGCTGGGTCTTGACGTGCCTCATGACGAGAATCTCGAAGCACTTCATCACGATGGGTGTGAGTGCAATGGGACGATAGTCATTGAGGCAGAAGACAGTAGACTTCTTCGGCACGGGAATGATGGTCGTTGTCTTGAGGCACGTAGGAACAATGGCGGTGCTCAGGGAGATGTTGAAGATGTCAGTGAAGACATCTGCTAGCTGTTGTGCACATTCCAGCAGACTTCCGTGGGTTAACCCTGCATAGAGTTTTTCTCACTTTAGCTATGGTTAGACAGAGCACCTGGTCACTGGGAGGAGGGACAGTCTTCCTCGCCACCATGTTGTTCTGCACCTCAAACCGGGCGTAAAAGTCGTTCAGCACATCTGGGAGGGAGGCGTCGCAGTCACAAGCAGGTGATGTTATCTTGTAATTCGTGATCACTTGGATGCCCTGCCACATGCGCCGGGTGTCTCCGCTGTTCTGGAAGTGGCCGTGGATTCTCTTGGCATGTGAGCGCTTTGCCTCTCTGATGGCAAAGGACAGTTTGGCCCTTGCTGTTTTCAAGGCCGCCTTGTCCCCGGCTCTGAAGGCGGAGTCTCTTGTTTTTAGCAGCGCACGCACCTTGGCGGTCATCCACGGCTTCTGGTTGGAGCGTGTAGTGATCGTCTTGGAGATGGTCACGTCATCAATGCACTTGCCGATGTAGCTGGTCACTGTTGACGTGTACTCCTAAAAGTTGATGAAATCGCTATTGGTTGCAGCTTCCCTGAACATGTCCCAGTCAGTGCATTCAAAACAGTCCTGGAGAGCAGACATGGATCCTGCTGGCCAGGTTCTCACTTGCTTCCGTGCTGGTCTTGAACGCCTGCTGAGTGGTCTGTATGCTGGGATCAGCATAACAGAGATGCATGGGCGTAAATTTCATTTAACAGTAGGGTGGGGGCACAATAAATATAAAATTTCTCATTTACAATTTTTTAATTGGGACACAAATAATACAGTGTTACAGGCTGTTTGTAAATGCATTTTTTTTTCTACTTAAAGGGGGGAGGGGATATGTCCCCTCCGTCCCCCCCCCGGGATTTACGTCCATGCAGAGATGTGGTCTAAGTACTCGAGATGTGGGCGGGGCTTTGCCCGGTATGCGCCCCAGATGTCCGTGTAAACAACATTTAGCGTGTTTTCTCCTCTGGTTGCAAAGTCCATATTTTGATGAAATTTGGAAAGCACAGTCCTGAGATTTGCGTGATTAAAATCTCCGGCGACTATAAACAATCCGTCAGGGTGTGTGTTTTGAAGTTTGCTAATGGTCCAGTAGAGCACACTGAGCGCTTCCTTAGCATTAGCGCTAGGTGGTATGTACACTCCGAGCACAATAGCGGTGGTGAATTCCCG
>MU541276.1:382181-417618 GCA_024362625.1 Silurus asotus | reverse complement strand
TTAAAGGGGGGGGGGGTGTCTGAGATTTGCGTGAATAAAACTATAAACGACTATAAACAATCCGTCAAGGTGTGTGTTTTGAAGTTCGCTAATGGTCCTGTAGAGTACACTGAGCGCGTCTTTAGCATTAGCGCTAGGTGGTATGTACACATTTCGAGCACAATAGCGGTGGTGAATTCCCGTGGTAAATAAAAAGGTCCACATCTCACAACAATAAACTCCAGCAGCGATGAGCAGTAGGTAGTAACAAGGACAGAGTTCTTACACCATTCCATATTGATGTAAACACACAGACCGCCGCCACGAGTACCGCTAGGGTTAGCTTTTAGCCTAGCATTAGCACCCGCTCGCTTTCCGCGCTTCCGCTTCCTCCGTCCATCCGCCGTAGGCGACGCAGGGGTAGCTTCTGCCGCAGATCATGATTTATTGTTTTGTTTGGGTTATTTATTTTAGGGTTTTCGGTTGTACACAGGGACGCCGGTTGCTACGACGTCCATGTGTTACGTAAGACGGGCTATAAACTGAACCGTTATCTTGGACATTGTGAGGAAAGTTCAGCAAAGACAGTATAAAACAGTTATTTGTTTAGTATCTTGTATCATGGCACATTTATACTTGTATTTCATAGTTGAACAAATGTAAATAATTATTTTGATAAATTAAAAGATTCGAGTCGGAGCAATTCATCGAAATTACCACCAGGAACTACAAGAACCACGTGACTGCGTCGAAGCGAGCGCGCCAGTGGACGGTCGCTAGATACCACGTGACATTCGCACGTGACCAATCGCAACCTATAGGACTGAGAGTTAAAAGTCTAGCGTTTTCCGGGTCTCTTTAAAATTATAAAATGAGTTTACACGTAAACTATATGAAGTGTCACGAGGACCAAATTGTCCATCCAGGTTTTACCGAGAACACGTTCACCTTTGAGAGTCACGATGGCACGCAGGCACTGACGGTGTCTGTTCCAGAGGTAGTGACGGTGTAGTTATAGTGTTGTTATGGCAGCATTGCAGTGTGTTCGCATTAATACCGCATGCATGTGTTGATGCAGGTTCCAGCTGCGCAGTATGGGATGTACGTGTGGCCCTGTGCAGTGGTTCTGGCCCAGTATGTGTGGAGCAGCAGAGAGAAGATCCAGAGACAATCCGTCCTCGAGGTTAAACTTGTTTGAAACCTTGTGTGGTTTTGTATTCTGTAGTAAACAGTATTACTACGACCCCAAAAATACAAATCCAGCGGTTTTAAGAGTCATTAGGGAATAACAGTTTTAAAAGCATTCCAAAAAAGTGTTGAGATTGTAGGACTAAAACACTTAATCCTATAAGACAGTTTTTGCCCCGAAAAGAGGAACTCTGGGGAACCAAGTTTCCACCAGTACTCTGTCCTGAACTGAGAAACACTGCCCCATTTCTGACCATAATGCATTTGATTTCTGCATCTCCAGCTGAGGTGTGTTTTATGAAGCTTTCCCTTATACTGATTAAACAGACTAAACATTTTTGTGTGTGTTTAAAGATGCTCTAGAAGATTATTTTGACCACACAAATCAATGCGTGATATTAATAAAGCACTTCCAATTTCTGGGTGTGCGTGCATGTGTCTGTGTGCCGGTTTCCCCTTTCCCATTTTGTGCTCTGTATATCTTGCAGTCCACACAGAAGGGTCATGAGGTCAATTGGTTAAATAGTTAATCGCGATTAATTTTGTGCTACGTGCTGCTTTATTCACTGTGGTTATTACAGTTCCCAGTTTGTCATAAAGCAGCATGTCTCTGACCCTGAGAGATTTCTACACAAACATCTTGCCCTGTATATGTGTAAATTTATACCAGAGACTCATTTCGGAATTTATCGGTTGTAGTGATGCCATTACAGTCCCAGACAAGCTTTTTGGGGCATCAGTCTGGCTGATGTATGTGTTAACTGAAATGGTTTATTATAGACGTTGTGTTTTAATCATTGTAATTAGCTCTAAAGCCTCAGCGCATTAACACTCGAAAAATCGCTCGCTAATAAAGCTGGCGCATCATGGTGTATAACAGTTTACCCCCTGCCTGTGCCTTGTTTCCCAATGACATGTACTCCAAGAGGATGGGGTCAGCAAGCATACTACATGCATAATGGGATTTCAGTGTGGCATGATGAGAAACACGGTGGAGTACTGCTTTCCCACTACGATGCTCAGATTCGGTTTCTTGAGATGTCGTGCTGAAGACTTGGCTCGAACCTGTCAATGATATTACCTTGAATATGAATGAAACAATGACATTCACCTAATCACCTAACTGTCTTATGGAGTTCAAATTCAGTCTCAATATTAGTGACCTACAGCATAAAAAAATTGCTAATATTTAATATTGACAGCTAACATAAAAATGGCCTTATATGAAGTATATGAAATATTTGACATTTTATGTTTGGCAGAGCTTTTTTATTTCTTATTTTTTCACCTACATTCCACATTTCTTCTGTATGATACTGTTTTATAGCTCGGTGCTGGGGTGAGTTTGCCAGGCATTGTAGCTGCGAAATGTGGAGCTCACGTGACTCTGTCAGACAGTGCAGAAATTCCTCTGTGCCTAGAAAACAGCCGGCGGAGTTGTGAGCTTAATGGTCTACCTGAAGTGCCTGTGGTTGGACTCACCTGGGGAGAGATATCACCTGCACTGTGTTCTCTACCACCTGTAGACATCATACTGGGATCAGATGTTTTTTATGACCCTGAAGGTAAACCTAATTCTGCTTTCCTGTATTCTTTTCCCTTGTTAGTATTGCCTCACTAAATGCCTCTCAATTCTCCTTTTTTCAGATTTTGAAGATGTATTTGTAACACTCTCCTTTCTACTAAGACGAAACCCTTCGGGTCAGTTTTGGACCACATTTCAGGAAAGGAGGTATCCCATTTATTTGTACATTTCAGTTATTAAAGAAAAAAAGCTAATGTATAAAGAATTTTTGAAACATTGTTCGGTCAGTTGCTTTTGACTTGTTATTAAAGACTGTTGGTGTTGGAGAGGTGACTGATTATCATTACATTTTAAAACTGTTGTTTCAGCTCAGACTGGACTATAGAATCCTTGCTGGACAAATGGAACCTGCAGTGCACCGATGTCCCATTAGATACATTTCATGCAAACGAAAAACATATAGCTGGATCGACTCTACCTGGAAATCATTCAATACAAATGATGATTGTAACAGCAAGGACTAAAACGTAATTAATATTGTATGTAGCAAGAAAGTTGGTTGAAATCATACATATGAACAATAGATTTTCTTATGCTTCATTTTTATATTTTATACTTTATATTTAATTTTTGATTGATTTGAATTGTGTCCAAAAGCATTTTAAAAATAAAATCTAAGACTGCAAAGCTATATTCAATGTCCTCTACAGTTAATATAAAAGGGATCCTCGAACATCAGGGCTGACGGCAGCAGTTGGCAGGGGCTAGCTTGGCCCACCCAAATTTGCGTTTTTCTAACTTCAGATTGGGTGGGCAGCCTGCTGCTAATGAACAATGACCATCTGCAGCAGTCCTACACAAAGCCCTGCTCCAGCTGAACAGAAGAGATTTTCAACCCTACCTCACACTACTTTCAGTTCAACATGCTTATGTTGAATATGCTTATGTGATGTAGAGGTCGACTGATCGTGGATTTTATTGATACTGATAGCTAGGTGGGATCGTACTTGCTGATAACCGATTAATCAACCCATAGTTTATAAAATGGATACTGGATAAAAAGCAAACATAAAACCATCCATGTAAAATAGTACTGAACTTTATCACAAAAAAAATCCAGTACTGAACCATGGAAATAAAATAAATCTAAATATATTTATAAATATAATTATATAATTAAAAAATAATAAATATAACATAGCCCTCTCTGTGCACCGTGCAGCCTTGCATGTAAACACAAATAGCAAGCAGTGTCAGTGATTCTCCTCTAAAGGCTGCTCTCGTAATGACAGCGGAGTTTATCAAGTAAAAATTGCCAGTATAGATTTTTGCTGATGAATCTGCATAACCTTTACTGTGATGTATGTTTTATGTTAAGTCTATAAGCAATCCTATTGTATTGAAAATTTGCTTGATAAGTTGATTTTATGATTTAATTTAATTTGAGAATTAATCTGATACAATAAAACAGGATTTATGAAGTTGAAAGTAAAATACAGTTGGTTTAAGTTGTTTTCATTATCAATGTTCAGTTTTAGTTTGAATTCGATTTTCTTCTAATTTTGTAAATATTAGTTATCGGGAGAACTGGATTAGGTGTTGGGGCCACAAAGATTTGTACCAGCCCACCCTAGTATAATGGGCTGGAACGAGCTCTGTTGAGCATAAACTAACTGAGCAATAGTATAGTAGTGTAACCTCCTTTTGCTGTGCCATGAATTTACAATCCCTGCAGATTTTTCTGGTGCATTTCTGAATCTCCTGTCCCACATCCCTAATATGTTCTATTGGATTCAATTCTGGTGCAAGGAAAGGCTATGCAAGAACACTAAATTCATTGTTTTTGTCATAAATTCAGTTTAAGATGATTTTCGTATTGTGTTATGGTGCATTGTCATGCTGGATTTAGCCATTAACCATTAACATGGCCAGCAACAATAATCAAATTATCATTCAAGTGATGTTAGCATGCTGTCAAGAGGCACAAAATGTTCCAAGAAAACCATACCCAACATCATTACAACACCTTCACTAGCCTAGACTGTTATAAGGCAGGTTGGGTCATTGGATTCATTCTGTGAGTGAAAATTTTTTTACCCTAGTGTTTGTGTGCCTTGGCAGAAATTGAGATTTATCTGGACCAGGTTATTATTTTCCAGTGTTTATGAGTGTGTGGGCACTGTAGCTACGTTACTCTTCTAAACCCAAACTAAACTCTATAGATTGTTCGGCATGAGTATCCCAGGTGAACAGTAATAGAAATAGGAAAAAACAGCTTGTCCTCCACCAGCAATCATACTACAGCCAAAAACACTAAGATACATTTTTTTCCCATTCTGGTGGTGAAAGATCTACCATTCAAGTCCATTGGCAGCATCTCCATCCAGCTTGTGCGCAGACGAGCCTTACCTGGCTCTACCTTTAAATACCGGTGGTTTATGACACAGTATAAACTAGACAAAATGATCTCACAGTTAACCTAATAACAGATCCAATCTTCTAGATCTCACTGAAGATCTTCATATGGCTTCACAGGCTTCATATAAGCCAACCTTATAGGCTCATATGAAGCCTGCAGTGAAAGGCACATGAAAAGAATTTTGTTTTGTGAATGAACGAATTAAACAAAGTAGTTTCTAAATAAAACGTGCATTCAACGTGTGCATCTAATTAACAAAACTGGACGATCATTTCAAAAGCAATAAATATAATCATAAGCATCATGAGCAAAGAGCATAGGTGTAAAATAAACTTTAATCATTTGTGTGTGTGCAGGCATTATACATGAGCAATAGTTTATAGTAGGCCTAAAAATGATTCGGGTAAACAGCTGTAGAGCCTACAAAATAAAAGTCCATGAAACTGCTCTAAATTAAAGCAGAACTGGTCATATACAGTGCATCCCAGTAAACAAAGACTTATTGTAGCAAAAGTCCATAGGTTGCCACCCGTCTGTAGGTGAGGTCCTACTCGATACCTGTGTCAAATTTACAATGCTAAAGTGTTCCATTCAACAGAAAGCTCATATTATTCAGACACGAACATTCCTCCAATGTTTTGTGCATTTCCAGTTGTTGTAGTGTTTCCAAATAAATCCTGACAAAATGCAGATTATTGAACCTTCACTTCAAACATTTTGGTGAGGAATACTTTACAGAAAGATCCAATATTGCTGTTCTGTATTTTCCCCAAATAAAATATATATCAAAAATGGTTTGCATTACATTGGATGAGTATACCATCTTATGATAATATAATAATAATAATAAAAAAAAAAGTATAAAACTAAATAAAAACTTTAAAAGAATACATGTTCAATTTTAGGTAACATATCTGCAATTATTGAATTATATCAGTTCTCTGTAAGGGCTGGATTCTACTATGTAAATTAAACATTTTCTCCCTTTATAAGGATGGAAATTGCAGTACTACTATAGTTGTATAACTTGTATTGAGACAGTTGTCATATGAGGATATGCAGTTCTGTTGGCTGGAATTACAGTATAGAACAAAAGTAAGTGCACATTTGTGCAGGATCATTCAAATGCAGGTGATTTAAACAATTGCTTAATTTCTAAATTGACAAGTAATTTATTAATGGAAATCAGAGTTTCTTTGAAAAATCAGACAGCAATGCATGGAGTATAAGGAAACATCCTAACTTGCTCTTGTGCAGAAAACTGCAAGAATAAACTAAAAAAGCCTGATGAATATAGGAACACATTCTTTAGTCAAGTGAGACAAGGATACCTTTGTTTGGCTCAGATGGAGTCGAGCATATTTGGTGTAAACCTTGCCAGGAATAACATGGTAACTGCATAGCCTCAACAGTGTAGCACAAAGATGGGAGTGTGATAATATAGCGCTGCATGAGTACAAACGGTTTTATAGATGATATATTTATAGATGGTACCTGAATGCGTGTGGCTATGGCAGATTTACTGGCTGACAAAATGACTCCCAGTCTCCAGCAGCTTGACCTAAGATTATTATATAATTAACTCACTGCCCAAATCACACAAAGAAGAAACCTAAAATTCTGAGAATGGCAGATGAATATCATTTATGTATTGATTTAGGTTCAACAGATAACGCTATGGATTACTGATCATCACTGAGCTTGTAGAAGTGAGGAAGGCCCTTAACCATGACCCCCGCTTCCCAACAAGAATTGCAGGGAGAGAATGAAGGGAGAAAAAAAAAAAACGTAAAAGTAATGCTGTTCTATAAAAGTGATCCGATTCTGAATTATTTGTGTCATTTCACAGGGGAGTTCTCACATCTGTCATATATTGTATTTCTGAAATTGTGACTTATTGGCAACCTTTTTAGTATAATGATTGAGTGGTGCATTCACCCAACCCTTTCCCTTTAGACCTTTAAATTAAATTAAATTACCAGAAAGTAAATAGTAAATGTAAAGGCTTTGTATATATAAAAAAGGTATTTATGTGCAGCCTTGCTGAAAGAAAGAGGAAACAATACAACAAGTGTGAACACCAGAGCTTAAAGTATCTGTTCAAGACATGATTTTGAGCATAGATGAAGTAAGAAAGAAAAAAAAGAGTAATACAAAATTCTGCAGAACTTCTCATTCCACATCAATCCCGAGGACACAGCAAACTGCAGGATAAAGTTATAAATGATGGAAGAAAGTCTTCTGGTGCCACATTCTCTGACTTGTTAGATGCTGTCATAATCAGAGTTTCTTTTGCAGCTGACCACCATCCTTTCAGCCACAAAGAAAGAGAGAGTGCCAGTTAAGCCCACTAATACCATAATGAGCAGTTGCCAGTGTAGTTGGAGATAGTTACTGTAGAGGAACGCCAGAGCAGCAGCGACTGACTGCAGAGAGCAGAGGGATAAAACACACAAATTACTATTTAAAAAAGAAAATATTTGTCAAATGTACTCACACATTAGGCTCATTATTGGTTTGAGGGGAAAAAAAGGCTGTGGAAAAATTGGCTTAATTATTTACCCTTTTGATCACAAAACATTCACAAAATAATCTGCTGGATAAAGTGCAAACAAAAATATATATACTCATTAAATATATGTAAGCCACCGTTTTGGCCACCCTTTTAACCAATACTTTGTGCTACCTCTCTTTGCCAAGATAACAGCTTTCCTCCTGTAATACCTGATGAGGTTGGAGAATCCATCCATGATCTGAGATAATTCCTCCATAAAGAACTTCCCTAGATCCTTCAAATGTCAAGGTCCACATTGGTGGACTTTCCTCATTAGTTCACCCTACAGGTTTTCTATGGGTTTCAGGTCAGAAGACTGGGGTGGCCTTGGCATGACCTTGATTTTGTGGTCAATAAACCATTTTTGTGTTGGGTTTGATGTGCATGCCATGTCCAACCAGGGCTCAATTAAAGCTTTCTGGCAGAGGCAGTCAGTTCATTTAATTGATATTTGACAGTGTCAATGATGCTATGTAGCCTAAAACATGTCCAGCTCCTCTGGACCATTACTACTTTTAACTGTGGGCTTGCAGTTTGTTTCTGTGTCACAGAAGATGCTTTTTTCTTGAAACTCTTCCAAACAACTTGTGGTCATGTAGGTGACATCAGATTGTAGTTTGGAGACCCCAAAGACACAACTTTTGCAATTCTCCAGCAGGCAATCCTTAAAGATCATACATCCTCTTTCTCTGCCAGGTTAATTTCCAGTTGCACAAAGTCTTGCCCTGATAGTGGATATGGGCATTTTCAATTATTTTCAATTTATTTATAGGCATTTTCCATTTTGTAAAGTTCTTTTGCTGCACATCACAGCTATATTCCATGGTCTTACCCATTGTGACACAGGGAAATGAGAAGACATGGTTTAACATTGTAATCCAAGTGCAATGGGAATATTCTAACTTGTTTTACTCATGAATTCATAACTGTGCAATTAAAAAGTATTTTTTTATTTTGTTTGTTAAAACTGTTGTGGTTTGCAATTGTTTATCCATGAGAGCAGAGTATTTTGTGAATTCTTTTACCAAAACGTTAAACAATTAGGACAATTTATTTCAGCCACCTTTGCTCATATTCACCAAGGGTGCCAATAATAGTGGAGGGACTGATAATGAAATTAATGATTAATACAGACCTTCATCTTTGATATGAGGATATTTTAATAGAAATGGGATTAGGATTTATGTTTTTTTTATGTTAAAAGGCTAAAAGTGTTTACAGGAATTACATTAACTTACAATTATATTAGTTTATATTATATTAGGGGACCAGCAAAGGGACAGAACAGGATGCTAACAGGATTTCATTGGTGGTTAGACATTTTCTACACAGCAGCAACACTGACACAGCGATGCGTCAGATGTAAATGTATCAGGTGCAGCAGGGCTGCTGGGACTTTGTTGGAACATATTTTGGATGTGTACATTTTGAAAATGTTAAGCGTAATTAGAGTCAGTATTGTCTAGGTCTGTGTAGCAGGTCAGGGCAGTCATTTTAGGCCCCTGCCAAAAATAAATACAAATATAATATGCACATACTGTATATAAAAAATATGCAAATGATACATATACATTTCTAAACATAAACAGTTATTATTCTGTTATTACATTTTCAGTCCAAAGCTAAATTCATGTTTTACATACATCACACTATTTAAATAATGATTATCCGCTTGTTGAATTTAATCATCAAACTAGTTGGAACATTTAAAATAAATAAATAAACTAACGTAAAAAATTATTTTCATTCAACCCCAACACCCACTGATTCATTTTGCACATGAATCCCTGTTAAAACTAAACTTATACTGTATATATATTTTTTTTACCTGAACAAACTTGAAAACAGCAAATGCTGGGGCACTGTCATCACGAAATACGGAGGCCACGATGCTGAGTAATTGTGTATTAAAACAGCTGTCACCCAGGCCAAGCAGGAAACTACAGAACAATGCCAGTTCGATGCTGATTCCCAGATAAACACACAACGATGGGAAAATCAAATAAAGAGTCAATACAAGTTTATAAAGAATAACCCACTTACTAGCACTACTGATTACAGACATTTTGTTGGAGCTGTTTGGAAACACTATGCTCTTTAACTGAGACATCTTTTCTGTTATATTACCTGGGAGGAATAAAGCCTTGCAGGTTTGTGCCCTCCTCTGGGGCTAAGGGAGCATCACTAGCAATGTTCAGGAATACAATGTAGAAGGCTAAATAATGTGTGGCTAATCCCAAAAGTACCACAGGGTTCCTTCCAAACCGTTTGCATTGGTTCAGCATCCCAAACACTGACCCACCTGAACAAAGAGAAAAAAAAAAAAACATTATACACTTTGTCTAACACAAAGTTATCAAAATCTAATACTATCTTACCAAGTATTTCACCCACACCAATGAAAATTCCTGAAAGGCCAATGAGACTTTTGGCATTATCACCAAATTGGGTCATAGCTCCTATGCATGTCCCATAAACCCCACTATAAAAAGTTAATTCCAGTCCTGCAAAAAGAAAAGATAAGTCTCTTTTTAACAGTTCAAAATCTTTTGCTATAGGGTTTTATAATAAAAAGCTTCTTTTGATAATTATTTTCTCATTTCTTATGTAAGAATTAAGTGGCTAGTAACAAATAAAGGGTTTACCTGTGTATGCGATGGATATGCTTAGCAGCAGCATTTCTTTGGTCATTGCCAGCTGAATGGATTTCTCTGTTCACACAGCATACAATAGTAAAACTTAAAACCAGTTAGAGTTTAAATTAGTGTTTTATAGAATTTTACAAACACAGAAAACTTACTAAATGCCACCCAAGCCTGAGCCCCGAGACCCTGTGGTGGTCTGTGTAAACAGGTAAACAAATATTCAGAGATGTTTATCTTTGCTTTATATTGAGCATTTGTCCATCTAAAGCATTTCCTGCCAAATCCATTTAACTCATGGTTTCCATACTCACACAACCAATGAGTTGCTTTCACAAGCATCTCCAGGCAGTAGTGATTCAGAAGCCTCAGTAGACACAACTTCAGCCTCAGTCCGCTGAATGAGGAAGAACAGGAAGTTTCCAACCAGACTGATGATGGTGAGTGAAATGAACACCGTCTGACGGTCTTTATCTGAGACATGTAGGGAAGTAGCTGTCTCAAACTGATGATCATCATTTCCAACTACAGTCAACTAAAATTTCTGTACATACAGTATGTAGTGATATTTATGAAATACACCATAATGTTCACCTGATATGTGAATCTTTCCATGCCAGGCAACATAAATGTAAAGATTGCCGAAGAACAAGCTGCAAGGACACACACACACACACACACACACACACACACACACAGAGTAACTGGTTACCATCTTGCGTAAGAAAAATAATCTCATTAATGATACAGAAAAAACGCAAGCACAATTTGAACACAAGCACACAGGCACCTGAATTGCAGCAAGGCCCAGAATATCCCACTGTTTCGGCCGATGGAAGAATCAGTGGAATTGATGGTGAGGAGATTTCCCTGAGCTGTCCACAGCACTGAAAGATAAATATCATCAATTGAAAAGTGTAAAAAAAAAAAAGACGATGATACCACACAAGTTTGTGAAGTGCTGTGAAGAACAGTCACACTGTACCTGCAGCTGCAATTCCAACCAAGACTGAAGCAGTGTAGAAACTCCAGGTAAAAGGGTGAATAAACATAGCAATGTAGCCACTTAAAAAGAGACCAGAACGAGAACATTAATGAGAATGTATGAATTTCAGTACAGGACTGAATATGACAGCATGCATTTCATTGTCACTGTCCTGATCTTACCTGTAAACTAGTCCACTGAAGAACAATGACAACTGAGGACCAATGACGGCTACCACTGAAGGAGCAATTAGGTTTGATGCAGAGAAGACTCCATAGATAATAGCCATGCTGTCAAAAGGAATGAGAATTATATTAGGAGAAAGACAGTGTCATATTATAATCAATTTTACTCCGTGCTTACAATGTGATCTCCTGCACATAATTATTAAGTGACTACATCCTGAGATTCCTTAAATTACAATGCAAATTTAAAGAAATCTCGAATCTACTTGTACAAGAGCAATAGAAAAATCACATGACTTTAATTATACAGAAAAATGCACTTATAGCAATACAGAAAAGCTCAGATAAAAGGACATGCAAATGGTAATACCTTGTGTATCCACTTCCATTGAATTCTGTGCTGTTAAAACTCTTAATCACAGTTTGCTGTAAGTAGACCAAAAACCATTAGGTGCTAAAGATTTATGTTTTCTAATGCTTTTGCAAAACAATATATTTCAGTGTATTTGGAAAAGAATAACCTGACAAATAGTGATCACTTAATTACACACCAAAACTATATTCCTGTCAAAATGACTGGAGAGAAAGGCTTAAATAAAATGACACTTTTTAAAAGATTTTTTTCATACTTCAATGTTTCCACATGTCTGGAAGGCGGTGAACATTAACATAAAGCCAAGACCCAATACGATGATGTTTAAGAGCGATTTTGTTTCTGGCTTCATCTTGGTTGATGTTCTCGTTCGACAGGACTCTGAAAAACAAAAACAAAAATATCAGGGGAATGTTGTGGGACAACTAAAAAGATCCTCAAATGCTACACAATACAGACTGACAATCTGCTGAATGGACTATGCAACAACTACATAACACACATTAAACAGACAAAAAACAAACACTCAAAACTGTGTAGATGAAAGTGGACTTTAGGAAACAGCCCTCAACACCACTCCACGCACAATATCCGACAGCCCTGTGTCATTTCTGGAGACCTTCGAGTTTCTGGGAACTACCATTTCCCAAGACCTGTAATGGGACCAACATAAACTCTATTTTGAAAAAGGCCCAGCCGAGGATGTAATTTCTACGCCAATCAAGAAAGTATGGTGTGCCACAGGAGCTGTTGATAAAGTTCTACACTGCAGTCACTGAATCTATCCTGTGCTCATCACCATCTGGTTTGGAGCAGCAACAAAAGAGGACAGGAACATATTGCAGCAAACGGTTAAAAGAGCAGAAAACTACTGGTGCTCCCCTGCCCACTCTCCAGGACTTGTACCGTACATACTTTGTTCACCAAAACTGCCAGACACAGGAATAGTTTCTTTCCCCAGGCGATCGCCCGTAATTATATGCCCTGCTTCATATCTACAAGTACTGCATTATCAGAACAGTCAGTTATCACATCATCCCTATATGTTACACACTGTTTACTGTTGTTTATTGCTGTATATCTTACACACAATACTGCTATTTGCACTACCATGCACTCTCATACTTCATGTACATTACTGATCTGTCATATACTCTGTATCTAATACTCATTGATTATATTGTCCCATATTCTGATAAATCTGATTCTGAAAAGACTAAAAAGCAGAAAGAGTCACACAGCACAGGAGGAGAGCAAAGCAGCTGGCTGCAGGCAGCAACATGAATACAGAGCACAAGGGTTATAATCAGTTGGCATGTGACAGACAACTAAAAGGCTGGGTTATATTGAGCAGACATGTTCAGTTATTAGGCTTTGCTGGTAAACAGAGTTTCACATATCAAATTTTGCATTACTGCAGTAATACAGGCAATACTGCAGTGATTTAAGTTCACGTTCACATTTCTGCCTTCAATAGATTTTAAAGAGTGGGTACAAACATCAATTACATCCAGGAATTAATTTAAAGGCACTCTGTGCTTCTTTACTAGCAGTGGTGTTGTGCACAATCAACAATCTGCTTGTTGATTGTGTGACTGTTGTCCTGCTACTTTTAGGACTACTTTCAGTGGATTAAACTGAAAGAAATGGTTAAAGTCACTAATATGGCTTTTCTATAACATTTCTTATCGGTTGCTATTCCATAATGATGTAATCTTCCCATTTAATAGCAGCATCTTTGTGACAATTGACTTGTTTTATTTCTTACCCTTCAAGTGCAATAGATATATTTATATATTTACGGGAAGGTTGGGGTGCTGCTGTGATGAAGGACAGTGGGAAATAATGTTTTCGATTCAAAGCAATACAATAAACTGTTCAGAAATTATTGAGTTCCATAATGAATTAGTATTTAGAAGACTAAAAATCATATTACTGTGTTTGGCCACATTAATATGTTTAATAAAAAAAATAAATACAAATATTTGATAGTAAAAATTAAATAAGTAAAATATATTTGAAGTACTGTAGTTTCCGGACTTTAAGCTGCTACTTTTTTCCCACGCTTTGAACCTCGCGGCTTAAACAACGAAGCAGCATATATATGGATTTTTCCTGGGTTTTTCCCAGTTTCAAAAGCTTCAAGACAAAACACTGAGCCCCATAACATTAGACCAATGAAATTGCCGAACGGGTTCAGGTGAACCAATGAAACTCTTTATATTAAATCAGATGCGCTCCCACTGAATCAGGCCGCACCACATCATAAATATGGATGATGTTCCTCTGACGTTTGACCTGCTGCTCACTCGAACTGTCTACAGGAAATGCGAATCATTCGTCACGCTGAAAACAACCAGGCATGAAGAAACACTTCACCTGTGTTCTGAGCTGCACGGCATCGGGAGAAAAGCTTCACCGATGGTGATTTTTGAATGCATGATGATGCCAAAAGATAAACTCCCGAGAGAAATAGTTGTGAAAGGAAGAAGGAAGACAGTGAACAATGACTTTCTTGGTAGGCTACTGTTTAGATACACGCAGTGTAGCAGACACTGTCTTTTGTTAAAGCCTGTGTAAAGTTCATTAGATTCAGTGTAGTAACCTGCAGCTTATAGACAGGTGCGGCTTATTTATGTTCAAAATAAAAATCTTTGTCAAATTCAGTGGGTGCGGCTCATATTTGGGTGCGTTTAATAGTCTGGAAATTACTGTATATTCCCACTGATATTTCTTCTTTTTTTTTGTACACCTGGGTATCAAGGAACAGGAAATTGTTCAATCTAGACTTTCAGTCACAGGGGTATAAATATGAGGAAGCACATAGGTCAAATTCTTTTAGACATTAATTACACTGGGTAAGACCATGAAATATTGCTGTGATGTGCAGCAAAGGTTTGTTGAGCTTGCACAAAAATGAGAAGTGACTATTGGAAAATAGCAAAACAGTCAAAAATCCATTATCCAGAGGACATGTGATAGCTTTTGACTTTGATCTTCAAGAATCGCAGATGGAGACCTGTGTTTTGAGGCCGGAAAGTGTCCAAAAGTACAATCTGGTGTCACCTACGTCACCGCAAGATGTTAGTTTATAGAAAAATAGTTTAAGAGAAAAAAGCCTCTACTGTAAAAGGAAAATGTAATGCTTTACATTAGAAATTACCACATAAGAAATAACCCTTAAGGTCAGTAACAAAATGTATATCCTAAGACAAACCAAGTAAAAACTATTTATTGCATAGAAGCTCGAGTTTTGTTTCATCCAATCATATAATCTGATCCCAATCTGACCAAGTTTCAGCAGTGTCTGGCGGCTGAGTTTGTTTTTACCAGAAGTTTGTTTTTACCAGAGCTAGGTTTGGCTCACACAGAGCGGTAGCCATATTGAAAAGGATCTCATGCTCAGGTTAAATATGGTGGTGGCTCTCAATCTAATCAAGTATCACAGGAGGAGACTCAGTGCTGCTCTTAGCAAAGGGAGGTTGCACAAAGTATTGATTATAAATTGGATATATTCAGAACACTGTTTTGTGGTTGCAATTGTTTGATACCTATGAGAGTTGATTCAAAAGGTTGAACTTTAGATATTTTTTCACAGCCTACATTGTTTATTTTCTTCAAGGGTGCCAATACTAGTGGAGGTCGCTGTGTATTCAACCAATTTATACCTACTGATGCATTTAATGGAGCTAGTGATATCCATCATTAGTGTATAGGAAAATCCTTTTCAATCCTTTCAGCTGTTTCATATAAAAAGCAACAAGGAAGAGTAGCAGCTTACCGGTGGGAAATCGTGACGCTGTTTTTCACAGTTTCCAGGGTCTCAGGACCATGACCAACAACCTTCCATCGAAAACGGCTTCGGATATAATTAGACTATTCGTAGTCGCCAACCAAACATTAGTATTTCAAACTCTTTCCACACGGCTAACTAGATCCCAGCCGCTTCCACACTGAAACCCTGATGTCATGTGAGGAATCAGCTGATGACATGTCGCCGTCACAACTCTGCTTATGGGTAATGGCGTTTTTCACGAGAATTGTCTTTCAGCTAACTGACACGATTAGGGATTTTATTACTGAGTCTGTTTTACATAAATGTGTCGGTGCATTGCTTTTTCGGCCTGTCGGTTTTTTTGTGTTTAACCAGAACTATTTAAAAGAGTAAAATTGTGGGCAAGAGACCAAACAATTGTCTGCGCATGCGCACTGCATGTGGCTATGTGCGAGCGTCAGCAGCGCGACTATTAACGCAATACGGATTGCCAGATTGAGCGGGATCCCTTCCTTCTCTCCGTTTAAAAACGTAGAACAAAAGGTTTTGGTCGGATTGCTTACAGTATGGGATGGATTTTGATACAACTGGCGTTATTTTCTGTAACCTGAACAACCTTAAATGCGAAACGTTGAGGAAAAGGTGAATGTAATATTTGTAAATAAACGTTTGAGTAATTTTTGCAGGCTCTGTACATCGAATTAACATTGTCTGAAAAACAAAGAAATATTTGCCTTTAAAATAATTTATTTATTATTGTTATTATTATAATTATTATTTTGCTAGCCTTTTTTTTAATATATGTAAAAAGCAAAAAAAAAATCTAAATTTATATGTTAAAAATCTATTAATCGTGACAACAATAAAAAAGTCAATCTAAATCGTGAGAGTTTGGATTGGGCTAAAATTAAAATGAACAGCCTTCAATTGATTTTTTTTTCAGTTTGCATGAACAGTTCTGCATTTATGGGTCGGCTGTTGTGTTACTTTTCACTACACCTCAAATGAACATTGGAATGAATGTGACATATACTGTACAAGTAAAACAACCTGTTGGACCTTATTCTGACATTCCTTGATTTTTTGTGTAATTTCTAAAATGTGACGTTACAAATGATGCATGTTAACTATCAAACAACATGTAATCGTTGTTTAAACTTTATAAAATAGGCTGCCAGATATTGTGAGACTGCCTCTTTGCAGACACCAATACCTAAAGCATAGCTACAGTACAGCTTGTCAGTTAGTATGCTTATATGCAGATACAAAATAATTGTAGATGAAAGTTGTACATTTTAAAAGTATGACAGCCTAAAAATGGGGCATTTAGTAAATTTAAGTAGTCAGCTGATGTTCCCTTGATCATTGCTGAGATGTTTCTACACCTTGATTAAAGTCCACCTGTGGAAATGTTTTACTGACTGGACATGATTTGGAAAGGCACACACCTCTCTATCGAAGGCCTCACAGCTGACAATGCATATCAGAGAGAAAAACAAGATATGAGTTCAAAGGAACTGCCAGAGGAGCGTAGTGCAGTTAAGGCAGATATGGAGAAAGTTACAAAAAATATTTCTGCTGCACTGAATACTTCTAAGAGCAGAGTGGCCTCCAGAATACTCAAATAGAAGAAGGGTGGCACAACTAGGACTTTTCTAAGAGATGGTTGCCTGGCCAAACGGAGCAATCGGTAAAGGGCTTTTAGTAAGTGAGCTGACCCAAGAACCCGTTGATGACTCTGACTGAGCTCTGGAGATCCTGTGTGAAGATGGGACAAAGTTCTAGAAGGACAACCATCACAGCAGCCCTCCACCAATCTAGGCTTTATGGTAGAGAGGCTCTCCTCAATACAAAAACAGAGGGAAGAAAACTTGCAGTTTTCCAATACGCCTCAATTAAAAAAAATTATGTCGGTGAAATCAGGTACTGCTCATCACCTGACCGAAACCATTAAAAAGGGAAGCCTGGTGAGAGCTGGAAAGAGCTGAAAGTGGCTGTCTACTGACAATCCTCATCCAACCTGACCTAGCTTGAGAGAATTTGCATTTACATTTTATTATATGTTCTCAAGGGGCAATACTACAGCAATATATCTTGGATATATATCTGCACTTGGATATACAAGCTGCACATTGACTCCTCAATGAGCAGCTTTTCAAGCAGTACAGATTTACTGTCTACTAAAAATAACCCATACATAACTAGCAACAAAAGTTAGAACACACTAAGTAAACATGTCAAACTGTGTCTGAAGTGTCAGTAGTTTGTGTGAGCATGATTGTTATTTAGCACTGCGTTAACACTCACGGGCATGGAATTCACCAGAGCTGCACAGGTTGTTACTGGGATCCTCTTACACTGCTCCATGACACCATGGAGCTACAGGATGTTCTACCCATGGCGTTTCTCCACCTTCCACTTGATGATGCCCATAGGTGCTTAAAAGGGCTCAGGTCTGGAGAAATACTTCGCCACTCAATCACCTTTACCCTCCTCAACAGGGCAGTTGTCATCTTTGAGGGGAGTTTGGGATCATTATGTTGGAAAACTGCCGTTCCGCCCTGTTTCTAAAGGAAACTGCTTCAAACTGTAAAAGAACGTTGACATCCATGTTCACAAGTACAAGCAGCACGAATGCAGCCCCAGACCATGATGCTGCCACCCCCATGCTTGACTGTAGGCATAACAATTTTCTTGGTACTCCTTAACAAGGTGTCACCACACATGCTGGACACCATCTGAGCCAAACAAGTTTATTTTACTCTCATCAGACCACAGGACATGGTTTCAGTACTTTATTTCTCCTGGACAGGTTGTCTTCAGCAAACAGTTTGCAGGATTCCCACCCACGATATGCCACGGTGCCATGATAAAGAGATGATCTGAAGAGTTTACTCATGCAGGCTTCACTCAGCTCCTCCAACCGATGTTTACTTGTGCGAGTATATAGTTGAGAACTGGTGGTCAAAAGTCTTGTGGAACATTAACATATTCTAACTCAACATTCGCATGTCCAATTGTTTACAAAACCTAAATAAAAGAATCTTTAAATACTTCGACACAGTTAGCCCTGAAAACAAAGTGTACCTTTCCTGGGAAACAAATTACCCAAATTATGTGCAGCTTGTGCAGTGCACTTCCTAATGATGCAAATTCAAAACTACAACCTTAAATATTCAACAGTGGTACAATATAAAGAAATCTGTTTTAATAAAGAAGTGTGATGACAGCATTCTACAAATATTTATAACAAACATTTATTGAGACAATTTAACATTAGCTTTAGATTTCCAGTAAGAGGGATGGTTTAGTTCTCTGTACAGAGAAACAGTATTTGTGTGCATATACACTACAGATGCAGTACATAGATAAAAAAAAAACAAACAGGAGCATTACTCTATTAAAAAGTGAACATCAGTAATGCCTTAAATATAAAATCCAACATGAATTCTGCATTCATAAAACCCCTGCAGTAATGCAGCCATGTGGGCTTGTGCATGTTCATATGCATGCACATGGCAACAATGTTCATATAGTTATTTTTTAACTGCATCAGGGTCCATAGGAGTAAAGCTCAGGCGCAACAGTATAGAGCAGGAATAGTACAGCTAGAGAGCTCATTTAGATGTTAAGAGTGGCAGATAAACACATGTACCACCGTTACCTCAATGCCAGAATCTTCACAAGGGCATTTATGCAATGAGCACAGATGTTTTTCATCCCAGTATTTCACGGTGACCCTGTCCAACATGTACCACGTACATAAAGGAACCAAATTTCTTCTTGTGCCAATTAAATCATTAGTTATTTACTTAAGCAGCAAACCAGATTAAGAGAGAAAAAAACAAAAAAAACAATGACAGATTCCTCTGGTGGAGCTTGGGAAGGAGGTCATCGTGAGGAGCTACGCTCTTTGCTCACACAGGCATCTTTGCTTGTACTGTCACCATTTTCCATTGCAGCACAGGTTTTTCGCTTCTTCCTGCGGTGGGTCATGGCATCACCCTCCGAGCCTGATTCAGCCTTCTGAGTAGAGAGAGTAATTACATACAATTCATAGTAGTATAATAAATGACAAAATTTTATGTATAGACATTTCTATGCTCCTGGGAAGAAATGATATTTAAATAAAAAGGAAAATGAAACATTCACAAAAATCTGGTCACATAAAGCAAATAGCACAATGGTGACATGAAATAAGTGTTAACTGGGTAAGACCTCTATGTACTATCGTGCACATAACATACCAAAACATTATTTACAAGTGATTTTGGGTAGCGTAAAGCACAACATACCTCTGAATCGGAATCAGAGGAACTAGAGGAAGAAGACGAAGAGGAGTCACTAGAGCTGTCTGAAGCAATGCCTGTCGACTCCTGCAGGTCCACTTTGTCTGCCAGAGCAGCTAAATCTGGATGCTCCTGCTTTAGAATTCTGTAAAACAGTAACGTAGAACATTAATATGACGTACTGAGTAAAGTTTAATCAGTGCTGTGTAGGCGTCTAAAGTAAACATGTAAACTTAGACACACCTGTACCACTTCCTGGAGAGTTTAGGTCGCCCACGAACAGTCTTGTGCCAAACAATGGGAAAGTTTGTGGTACTTGCAAAGTTCTGAGTAACTGCAATGGTAGTCTCCAAGTTGAGGACAACATGCCACCAGCCACCTACGGGATATGCCATGGACCCACTCAGTTTATAAATAGAAAGTTTTTAGAGCTACTGGCTTTGTATTTTACTCAAGTATTAAAAAGCTCTAATGGCAGGGTACCTGATGGGGTAGAACTTTGTGACATAAAATACAGAAAACACAGCTCCTTCCTCGAATATCTCTTTCAAAAGCTACACCTTGGGCAAGAATGACCAAAAACTAGTGATGTATGCAAAACTACTGCTGAGCAATTTTCATGATTCATCTAAATCAACATTTTAAGGGAATGCGCTAATCAAGATTAGATGTTTTTACATTCGCATATTGATATTTTTTAAATTCCAGATATTTTGATATTTTCAAAACATCCAGAAATGCTATTTATAAACAATTGGTTTAAACTAACACAAAGGAAAGAAAACGGTTTCTAAAGTTAAACCCATCCTACCCATAAAAAACAAACAAACTAAAACACAGATACACTTTGCTGAAGACTGAGCTTGGGGCAAGAAAAGTTTCAAACACATTCAGAGATATTGGATTAGTACAAGTTAGAAAAGTCAGATACAATTTACGTAAAACAGAACGGTGTATTACATACATGTTGTAATTGGCAGGTCAGAATAGTCATTTTCAACCTCTGCACATCATGACAACCCATTTGCAATATGTCTGTTAGCGGAACTACTTACTCGTCTCTTTTTATCGTTTATTTTATTCGTTATTTTGTATTTATACATTGTGTTGTGTGTATATACCGTATACTATATTCTCTCCTTTTATATATTTGCTTTTTATTTTCCCCACTGTGGGACGAATAAAGGTATATCTTATCTCTCTCTCTTTTTTTTTTTTTTAAGCAACAAGCTAGGTAGCTAACTTGGCTAAATAAAGTTTATTTTCTTTCCCAAAACAGCAAACTGTTTTAGATTTAACAAACAAATGTCAGGATGTGGATGAATTTAAAACCAATCACTGTACTGCATGCACAATATAACATTGTTTATTTCTAATGCTGTAACGAAGCCAGGTTTTTTTTGACGTCACTCCGTGAACGAGGAAGAAACTCAGATTTAAGGTGAACACCCCAAGCTGACTTCAGTTTTAGTGGCATTTCGTGTCACTAAAGATATGGTCCTGATTTACCCTGTCGAGAAAGAAATGTTCAACAAATAGTGGAAAAATCATAACAGCACCATCTGCAACAAACGGCATTGTTGTTTGCAACATTTTAAATAAATGGTGATGTTACAAAATGTATATGAACCATCTAGAAGATTTTGTATTTTTAAATGCTCAGGCCTTTAGGGAACTTATGGACAGAAAATATGAAAAGAAAGTAACATTGCCTCTTTGCCCCGAGTGGATATTAATCTATTAATTTCTAAGTCAATTTTTATTTTTATTTTGCAGATGCTCAGATCTGCCACCACAGAGCACAAAGAAAGTAGCATTGCTACTAGAAGGAGGGCTTCTCCTATGTGGCTATTTTATTCAATCACAATACCCCTGCTTTACTGTTTCTAAATACAACTATCCAAAAATCACAAGAATAATAAGAAATTCAGAGGATTAACCGGTAACTGAACTAAATAACAAACAATAGAAGGGAATGATAACATGTCTGTCTGATATACTGAGATATAAACTGCAGAAAATTAAGTGTCAAATTAAGAACTCCTTAATTGCCCACATTAGTTTTTTCCACATTATATTATATTATAATATATATCATACAACCACATTGTTGAAACAAACAATAAACTGCTACAGATACTAAATACTTTTTCACCATCACAGAATTGTAAACATGGAACATGTAAAAACTATTTCAGGTAGAAATATTTAGGAACTGACCAGGAACAAAGACAGTTTCTCCGGGACGCTGCAGAATCTCCATTGGCTTGAATTCAGCAGGCCACGAAGGTAACTGTGTGCGTGGATAAATTACACGGAACCAGGTGATGGCCTCGTCCTGCTGGTTGCCGCCCACTTCTCTTGTCACCTTGATAAGCTCGCGTGGGGTGTGTGTGGGGAACAGGCACCAGCGCTTATGACCCTGCACCAAGGCATTCCATGCACTCGTGCCTAGCGGATCGATGTGAATGCCTGTGCCAGAGCGTGCAGGGCCCATCACAAACCACCTAGGGAAGTGGTACAAAAATGTTTTTATGTACACAATAGAGGAATTAATAATGCATCTTTCATTTACTATAATCTTTAGTTTTAACAAACTTGAGATATTTGTTAAGAAGGTGAACTGACCAACAGGTATATTAACTAGACTATTACATGTTGGGGCACCAGAAATCTCATTAATGTTACCTGTACGGTGGTCGGCGCTTCTCTCCTGCATATTGAAAGAGATCATCTCTAAAGAATATTGGCACCTCATAGTCTTCCAGCAGCTTGCGGCGTTTGGCGTGCTCACCGTAACTGCTGTCAAAAATATATAGCGGACTGTCATCATGCGTGGACTCCATGTAGTCAGCGTAATACTTCATCTTCATCTTCACAGAGTAGCCATCGTTGTCCTCACCACACTTGAATTTCTGATTACGGTACTTGCGCTTCAGGCGTTCCGGGGTCCATTTTTCCCGGGCAGACCACGACTCCTGGCAATTAAGAAGAACTACGGGCTTGTAAGGCTTTTCGAAGCGTTGAATGAACTCTTCTAAGTTCAGGTGGCGGGCATCCACCCGCTCCACGCTGTCCTGGGAAAGACAGCAAACGTGTCAGTTGAGAGACATGTCTTGTGTAAAAATGTGTCTTATGTCTGTCTGTGTGTGGGGAAAAAAAAAAAAAAAACACTGGTTTAAAGCTAAAAACAATTGATCAGGCACACTAGGAAGGAACCCCCCCTGAACAACTACCACCACAGGGCAGAGACTTGAGGATTTTGAGGAGATACTACAAGGACAGATTGAAATACAAAGCAATCACGTTGAGACACTAAAGAACGCAAGTGTAACCAACCAATTTGATGGAAAAGTCATGATGAAAGAAAGGATCTGCTCATGATCCTAAATGTACAAGCTCTGTAAAGGTAGTGGCATTGCTTGGGCTTGCATTGTAGTTTGTGGAACAAACCTTTGTTGATGACAGCACGCATGATTGTAGCAGCAGAACAAAATTCTACACATTGTGAGAAAAATGCATTTCTAATCTAAATAGAATAAACTTCAAATAAACCCATAACCCACTGCACGACCACACTATCTAGATCCGTCTCATACACTGAATGGGTTCAATTGTTCCTTAAATTATTCTCTTACACAAGATCTGAACAGATAGAGGCAATCTGATTATACATAAGGAGAAGATGATATCCAGAGTAAAAGATACGATCCAGGCACAGAGCTGAGCATGTGAAGGTTAAAGCTTCTTAAAAATAGGCTTGGATATGAAACACGAGCTTCAGATCAGAATGATCTGTAATAGTGAGCAAGTTTTTTCGGGTTAAACTCGTCAAATTAATGGCTGGATTTCATTAGATTTGGAGTGGACAGAAATCAAGAATGAGAGCATTAATTTTAATTGCTCAGTGCTCCACGTGAAGCTCGCGCTGTAGTTAAACACTACACGCTGTGTAAACGCCTCCATAGTCTACGTGCAGGAAGGAACCTCCACACCGCCGCTAACACCACTGGCACCTCCGACACAACTCCGCCCGAGTAATGATGCTGTATCGGCGAATATTTAACCCTGCGCTGAAAAACGATCCGGGTTTATTCCCGGTGCACTGCGCACACATGCAACAAGTAAACCTGGAGAAAAAGCTTGTTGATTTAGCGCGGCTTCAGCCTGAAAACATGAGCTGCCTGCGTTGCGCCTCGTCTTCTAGCTAGCATTTGGGTTTACCTTCACTGTCCGATGCGAGAGATCAAAAGTCTCGTAGTAGTTATGTTTAGTCCAGTCAAGTGAATCCTTCAGCTCGGGCCTAGCACTCCGCTTCGCTTCTTTAATGCGTTTTTTACTTTTGTGGTTCATTCCCGCTGGGTGTTTTTTTTTAAAGCGGAGTCTTTCGGAAAACGTGCTTAGCCGGCGAGGCTAGCTCTCCACAGGGTGCCAGAGAACCGAGGGATCACGCTGTCTAGCAAACAAGCAGCAAAGCATCAGCTTTTCCAGGAACGGACGGAAATTTAAGTCTAAAAGCTTCTTATGCGTGACAAAATCAAACAACTCCTCATGTGAGCGTTAGCAGCCACGGGAAACTTTTCGGGGAAATAAAAAAACTTAACAGTGACAGGAGTTATAAAAGTCAACCTAGTTTAGCTCAACCTACCAACCGATTAAAGCCCGCCTTCTGGGAAAACATAACAAGCTGATTTGCTACATTTGGAGAAGTATTTCAAATGTCAAATGTTATTGGATGCAAAAATTATTTTGTTGTCAGTCAAAAGATAAACCAATAGGACAGTAAGAGTGAAACATACCGCTCAAAAGGTTATACCTGATTGGCCTAAGTCTTTCTGGGGGGCGGGGCTCAACGGCACCGGGGCGTGGTCGAGAATATTATCATCACAATGTATGTGTGTGTGTGTGTGTGTGTGTGTGTGTGTGGGGGGGGGGGGGCATATTTACTCTTATTCTTACTTAGTTTGAAGCATTTCTCGAATCATCCTTAATATTTTCAAACCAATAAGTGCGTTCTCGAGACAATTTGTACAAACTGTACAACACATTGGATTTCTTGCAAAAGCCTGTACTTTTCTCTAAATCCTTAGTAAGTATTTGTGCCAGTGAACAAATTGCCCTCAGAATGACAAGTCCTTCTGTCATTGTTCACAAACAAGATCTCCAAAATGTTTAGTCATGTCAGTATGACTGCACAGTTTGGATTACAGTGATTGAAAATGCACAGGCTGAATTTCTTCAGTGTGGCATCTGTGAATTTCATCAGCAAAATGTATTGATTTGATTGCATATTTGATTTATATTGATTGCTAGATACCGGACAGGATTTACACTTTTACTGTGCTGTAATAGTAATACATAGTAATTGTAATAGTGTTTATATTTTAATGTATCATTTAGAATGTTTACATGAACATTTACAATGTGAAATAAGCCGTTTGTACGTGTGAACTGACATGCTCATGTTTCAGATTTTTGGGATATTTATGTGTATTGTTTTCAACACTGTCTAGTTTGCTGTCTATTGTGCTGCCTATTTGTTACCTGTCTTGGCTGTTGATTATGTTACAACTGACCATTGGAGCTTTTGGAAACACAGTTTCGTTCTGATTTTCACCCTTTTGCCTGGCAGAATACAATAAAGTTTACTTTGACTTTGACATGACTGACTTTGGCTACTATTGTAGTACTAGATTAGGACAAAATGATAGTTAAACAGCATTTCCTTTCTAGCCTGATATAATGACTTAATGTGACCTCATATAAGCAGCATCAAACAGGACGCTGACACCAAATTCCTTGCTTTGGCACAGCATTGTTTGTGTTATTCTTTCTCTTTCTCTGTCCAACTATATATACTCCTTCTGCTCTTTGGACCTGGCTGAGCGACCCTGTCCTATACGGTGCCGAGTTTTTATCAATAATCTCCCAGAGTTTATGACTAGATCGTTGTCTGTCTGACCGCACAGAACTTGATCAGGCACCTGAATTAGAATTTGAATGCTTCTTATATACTTCAGATCATGTTTAATAAACTATAAATAGGAAAATCAACTGGCATATATATTGGTCACACACCTTAAAACAGACAAAAAAGCAATTTACACAACAAAATGAATCTCCTGAACTAAACGGGACACTGACCTCAAAAATCTTGGTTTGGATTGGTACAGCATGGTTTGTATTCTACTCTTTCTCTCCAGCTATATATGCACCTTCTGCTCTTCAGACCTGTCTGGTCGACCCTGCCCTATACTGCATCAAATTTTATAAAGAATCTCACTGAGTTTATGACTGGATCACCGTTTGTCTGAACCACAGAACTTGTTTAGGCACCTACATTAGAATCTGAATGTTTCTTCAAGAATAAAATAAATATAAAATTAAAATATCCCAGATTTTTATTAACTAGGAATAAGACTAAAACATGCACACCATACATACTGTATGTATGACTATTAAATATCTTATATTAAATAAGATATGACTATCAAAATATAAGATTAGCAAATAGAATGTTACCATTCAACTAGTTTTACTTATTTTTTCTTCAAACAGGTTATTCTATAAGCAATCATTCCTCAGATCACTGATTAAAAAACTGCCCTTGACCCCCACAGCTGTTAAACTGTATGCACATATTAAACCTCCCATGCATTTCTAAGGAAACCCCCTATGTGGCGCTATATAATCATATAATGTCCTTGAAACTTAAAGACTGTCAGAAAAATCCAGAAATACTTCAAACTGACGTTAATATACTGTACGACATGGTATTAGTTTAATTTTCAAGAGAAAGATATTCCTTGTTCCAGGGATTTTTTTTCTACATTTTTAGCTATAAACTATAACCAATTTGTTTATTGGCTGCCTTATAAAAACGTATCCAGCAAACTTATGGTTATTTCTTTATGTTTTTGTATTTATAAATACAAACATTCCTAAGTATGAAGTTCCTAACTTTTTTAAGCTTAAGCATATATCTCTGGGGGTTTGTTGCTCAAACAAATAAAATGCAGTTGATTTATTAACATGGTAGTGATGGATAATAAAACTTTGAGGTTTTAGAAATATTTATACGATCTTTTCAAGTAAATATTTTAGAAAAAAATCATTTTCTAAACTCCTATTCAATCTGTTATCTGTATTGTCAATCTTTTTTTCACGTTTCTTGTCTCCACCTGCAAACGTATCATACATTTAACCACAATGTAAGAGTAAACATTATGCCTCTATTCCAGTGTGGGCTGATGCTTTTCCAGAGTGGGGAAGCATAGATTTGTAGAATTAAATTGTAAATTTAATTTTACAATTAAATATAATTGTAAAAAAATAACTAGTATTTTGGTAATTTATTTGCCAGTTTTAAAAGTGATCCCCTGAGTCTCTTCAGACACAGGAAAAAAAAGAGGTGTACTGTTAATACAGGCACTTGCTGTAACACTGATTAGTTCTAATCAGGTTTGTATGTTAAGAACAGTTATGATTAATCACTAAATTAATTTATGTGACTAACTAATGAATAACTATAATTAGTTATAAACAGTAATCTTAACTGAAACAAATATGTTAATTGGTTTAATCATTCATTTATTTAATGCTTGTCACACATTCTAATACAAATTAATTTGCCCTTTCCACCAAACCTCAATAATAACTTACAATCTTTTTTTGTATTTAATTTACTAATTAATGACAACTAGATTTTACCACAGCAGCTTTACACAAATCAACAGTGATGGTGAATGGTGTGAATTTGTCCCTGATGAGCAGCCGTGGCGACTGTGGCAAGGAAAAAAATCCCTTAGATGTTATGAGGAAGAAACCTTGAGAGGAACCAGACCCAAAAGGAGAACCAATCCTCATTTGGGTGACATAAAGAGTTTGATCATAAATCTTTCAACAATACAGAACACTGGAGAGTGAGAACTAACATGATTACTGGAGTATAAGATTAAAAATGATGTTCTTTCTGCAGTCTTAAACAGTCTATATGGTTAGTAGCTCTGAGGTTTATGAGCTCAGCATTTGTGATCACCACAGATCCAGCATCATCTTCTCCATGCCAGAGCCTTTAAACACTCCAGGAGGTCCAATGTCAAACTCCACACATGCAGTGGGATCCAAATGGCACTGGTACGTCTCTAGATGGTTCGGGATGTTTGCGAGTTCGGCATCTACTTCTTCAGAGGTCCATTATCATCAAGATAGTGGGAGGTGACTGGAGCTGGCCAAACCTCAGGATGTCTCGGGATGGGGAGAGAAAGAGAAGCAGTGGAGAGGAATTAGCGTAGCTGCTGTTCATGATATTAACAGCACAAGTTGATAATGTGCATGTGATCAGATGTTCTGGACCACAAGGTTATAATATGTGATGTGTGTTATGTGTAGGCTTTGCTAAAAAGATATGTTTTTAATCTACACTTAAACTGGGTGAGTGTGTCTGAGCCCCGAATAATGTCAGGAAGACTGTTCCAAAGTTTAGGAGCTAAATGTGAAAATGCTCTACCACCTTTAGTGGCCTTTGCTATTCTAGGAACTACTAGAAGTCCAGAGTTTTGAGATCTCAGGGAGCGTGGCGGATTGTAGCGTGTTAAAAGACTGGATAGATACATGGGAGCCAAACCATTTAGTGCTTTATAAGTGAGAAGTAATAGTTTGTAGTCTATTCGAAACTTAACAGGAAGCCAGTGTAGGGACGATAAGATCAGGGTTATGTGATCATATTTTCTTGACCTTGTAAGAACTCTTGCTGCTGCATTCTGGACTAACTGAAGCTTGTTTATTAATGACGCAGGACATCCACCTAGTAACGCATTACAGTAGTCTATTCTGGAGGTCATAAACGCATGGACGAGCTTCTCTGCATCGGATATGGACAACATGTTTTTTAACTTAGAAATATTTCTAAGGTGAAAGAAGGCTGTTTTTGTAACTTGGTTGATATGATATTTGAAAGACAAGTTGCTGTCTAAAATAACTCCCAGGTCTTTTACCGTTGAACTAGTGGTTACAGAACATCCGTCTAAATGCAGGTTGAGATGCTGGAGCGTCTGTATACTAGTATTTGGGCCGATGAGCAAAATCTCAGTCTTATCGCAATTTAAAAGTAGAAAGTTATGGGTCATCCAATCTCTTATTTCCTTAACACACTCAGTTATCCGAGTTAATTGAGCTGTATCGCCTGGTTTAGATGAAACATATAGCTGAGTATCATCAGCATAACAATGGAAGCTAATTCCATGCCTTCTAATAATATTTCCTAACGAAAGCATGTATATTGTGAAGAGCAGGGGTCCTAGAACTGAACCTTGTGGCACAATAATTTGTGGCCATAATTTACTTGCATTAGCCTGGATAGCTCTCCATTTAAATCTACGAAATGGTAACGATTGGACAGGTAGGATTTAAACCATCTTAATGCCTGTCCCTGAATGCCGATGTAATTTTGTAACCGATTTAGGAGGAGATCATGGTCTATAGTTTCGAATGCAGCACTGAGATCTAGTAGAACCAACAGCGAGATGAAGCCTTGGTCTGAAGCTAAAAACAGGTCATTAGTGATTTTAACTATAACAGTTTCTGTGCTATGATGGGGCCTAAAACCTGACTGAAACTCTTTAAAAATATTGTTCTCTTGCAGGTAGGAACATAACTGGGGAGCGACAATCTTTTCTAAAATCTTAGACATAAATGGGATATTTGAAATTGGTCTGTGATTCGATAGAGTGTTTGGATCCAGATTAGGTTTTTTAATGAGGGGCTTAATAACTGCTAACTTGAGGGATTTAGGGACATGTCCTAATGATAGTGAGGAGTTAATATTATTCAGAAGAGGTTCACCAGCTGTATATAACACTTCCTTCAGTAATTTATTAGGAATTGGATCTAACTGACATGTTGTCGCAATAACATTATACAGCTCTTCCTGTCCTATACATGTAAAACAGTGAAGTTGTGGAGTTGAAGGTAACACTGTCTCAGGAGATGGTGTCAGAGGTGGGACCGTCACAATTGTTTTTCTAATGTTATCTATTTTTTCAGTGAAGAAATTCAAGAATAAAATAAATATAAAATTAAAATATTTGTATAATATTTTATTAACTAGGAATAAGACTAAAACATGCACACCATACATACTGTATGTATGACTATTAAATATCTTATATTAAATAAGATATGACTATTAAAATATAAGATTAGCAAATAGAATGTTACCATTCAACTAGTTTTACTTATTTTTTCTTCAAACAGGTTATTCTATAAGCAATCATACCTCAGATCACTGATTAAAAAACTGCCCTTGACCCCCACAGCTGTTAAACTGTATGCACATATTAAACCTCCCATGCATTTTTACTGAAACCCCCTACGTGGCGCTATATAATCATATAATGTCCTTGAAACTTAAAGACTGTCAGAAAAATCCAGAAATACTTCAACCTGACGTTAATATACTGTACGACATGGTATTAGTTTAATTTTCAAGAGAAAGAGAAAAGAGAAAGAGAAAACTTAGATATAATTGTAAAAAAATAACTATAGTATTTTGGAAATTTATTTGCCAGTTTTAATCAGTTTAAGCATTTATTTATTTAATGCTTGTCACACATTCTAATACAAATTAATTTGCCCTTTCCACCAAACCTCAATAATAACTTACAATCTTTTTTTGTATTTTATTTACTAATTAATGACAACTAGATTTTAACTGCTGCAACATCAAAAGCATCCTAACCAACTCCATCACAGTGTCTAAACCAAAAACTCTACAAAGGGTGGTCAAAACCACTTAAAACACCATTGGCACCCAACTACCTGCCATTGAGCACCTTCACCTTAGTTCTCTCTCTCTCTCTCTCTCTCTCTCTCTCGATCAGTCCAGCACTGTTATGCACTGACTGTATGTTAAATGTGTTGGTTTACTGGAAACTAATTTCTTGTATGCTTAGGCATTTTTAATTAATAAAGCTGATTAGGTGATCTGCAAATAAATAAATAAATCATAACAAAACAAATACATAGAAAGATAATAAGGATTCGATTTATTTTAAACAATATAAACAAGTTCACCTACTAAGGAAACAAAGACAACAAATGATAAACATACATTGGCTGGTGTATTCACCTAGGTGACCTCCCCACCCCCTTGCAATACACTGTCTGGCTACTGTGTGTTTCAGGTCATTGTCTTTAAATTACACAGAAAAAAAATACATTATAACAATTCTGCTAATATAATTGAAATGACAAGAATAATTTAAATACAGAGGGACTGTGGTCAGTTGTGTAGTCAGTGAACATTTCACTTTGAAAGAAGCGATGAGGTGTTTTGAAATTACAACCTGAATTCTGGAAATGTTCAGAGGTTTTTTACATTTGAAAAAAATAAAAAAATAAAATACTTTCAAATCACATGAGCCAATATTTTATTCACAACAGAAATTAGAGAACATAAATGTTTAAACTGAGAAATTGTAAACTTTTTTTTATACAAAATGAGCTCATTTTAAATTTGATGCCTGCTTCAGGTCTCAAAAAAGTTAGTATGGGTGCAACAAAGGGCTGGAAAAGCCAGAGATTTTGAAAATATTCAGCTGAAAGAACATTTAGCAACTTATCAAGTTAATTGACATCAGGTCTGTAACATGATTAGCTATAAAAGGGGTGTCTTACAGAGGCAGAGTCTCTCAAAAGTTAAGATGGGCAGAGGCTTTCCAATCTGTGAACAAGTGCATAAAAAGATTGTGGAATACTTTAAATAAAATGTTCTTCAATGTCAAATTGCAATGTTAATATTCCTCAATCTTTTTACGCACTAGTTCTTTGCAAACCTCATTATCTACAGTACATAACATCATCAAAAGATTCAGAAAAACTAGAAAAATCTCAGTGCGTATGGGAAAAGGACGAAGACCTTTGTTGGATGCCAGTGGTCTTTTTTGGCCCTCAGACGACACTGCATCACTCATCAGCATGATTGTGTCAGTGACTTTAGTTCAAATATACGGAAAAGTGTTCTATGGTCAGACCAAATTTGACATTCTTGTTGGAAATCATGGATGCCGTGTTCTCCAGGCTAAAGAAGAGGGAGACCTTCCATCAGTGTTCTGTTTAAAAGCCAGCATCTCTGATGGTATGGCGGTGCATAAGTGCATATGGTATGGGTAGCTTGCATGTTTTGGAAGGCACTATAAATGCTGAAAGGTAAATAAAGGTTTTAGAGCAACATATGCTTCCCTCCAGATGAGGTTTATTTCAGGGAAAGTCTTGTGTATTTCAGCAGGACAATGCAAAAACACATACTGCAGCTATTACAACAGCATGTCTTCGTAGTAGAAGAGTCTGGGTGCTGAATTGTCCCGCCTGCAGTCCAGATCCTTCACCTATAGAAAACATTTGGCACACCATTAAACACAAAAGACGACTATGAACTCTTCAGCAGCTGGAAACTGTATCAGGCAAGAATGGACCAAATTACAACAGCAAAACTGCAGAAACTCATAACCTCATTGCCCAGATGTCTTCAAACTGTTTTGAAAAGAAGAGTGGATGCTACACCATGGAAAACATGCCCCTGTGCCAACTTTTGTTAAAACCTGTAGCAGGCATCAAATTTGAAATGAGCTCATTTTGTGCAGAAAAGTGTCGAATTTCTCAGTTTAAACATGTGTTAACTTCACTAAGTTCTATTGTGAATAAGATATCGGCTCATGTGATTATCTTAAAGTTTTTTAGTTTTTATTTTATTATAAATTTTACAAATTTCTGCCATAGATGAAGTTATAAATTAACAAAACTAATTAATAAAATAACTGTTGCTGTATTGGGATGAACTAGCCTTCAAAGTCAACTAGCAGTCCTGGTGTCTGACTCAATATGATCCCTCAACCATGAAGATAAATACTATGTTTGGCTTTCGGTTTCACAACACGTTGATCTTTTTTCCTTAGAGCACTTGAAAGCAAAGCTTTCCAAAGCCATTGTTTAGTTATCACCTGACTAGTTTACCTAACTTGTTCAGGTCTCTATGGCAGACACCCACTGCTGTACTTGGGTAAGGTCCTGATTTTGTCGTGGATCATTGGGTCTGTCCTATAAGATAAAATATTCATTGTTGTAAGAACTGCAACAATAATACAAAGATTAACAATCTGCTCACCTGGCTTTGTCTCACATCCACCCAAGTTGCTTAGTGCATCTTCTGATATAAGTAGCTCTCAGTTTCAGTCAGGACTAAAGTAATGGGAAGAATATTTCTTGCAAACCTCTCTATATCCTCATTCAGTACATAATCAAGAACATGTAGTGCTCCCCTATAAACAAACCACCACCAGGTGTACACTTGGTTTTTAGTTACAGGAGTGTGGCATCTCTGTCATGCCTGAAAATCTTGTACAAAATCTTGTAAGACTTAAGATCCAAAAGTAGGTCTATTAGTAGTTGCCATTCTAAAGAGGCTGAATTGTCATTTAATATTGTGCTGCATCGTATATATTAATATACTTGAGCAGATGAGCAGATGAAGCAATGAGCTGAACTTAAAGAAGTGGTGTAATGTATTACACATTACACAATTATGCAGCTAATTGGCAGTATTATTCATTCAAACTTGCAAACTTTTTAAACGTATTAATCCTGTTCCCAGAAATGTACATGCTTTATTCAAAAGCTTTTAAAATGCCTACATAATCCATAAAGGGTTTTCACTTTAGAGCAACTATGCCATTTAGCTGGAAGATATTATTTAGTCTCTATTTGTTTGCTGGTCATATAATGACTAATGTTATGTAGATTAATTAGGAAGTTTTGAAATATTTTACAATATTTATACTGTAATTAAAATGCTTGGTAAAGATTTACCGCTAGCTAGAGTCTGATTCACTGTTGAGCTTTTACTGTTAAAATGTTGAAATGCAAATGTAATATAAATGTAAAATTAGCTACTAAAACTAGTCTAGATGCAGGCATTAGTATATACAAATGGTCCCGTGTAGTTTTCTGTGTTTATTTATCATTAGCAAATTAGCCTGCATGAGTAAATTAATGTTTTCTAATGTGGTACTACAATGCCTACACCAACACACTGAAAGCTTTTGGCAATGTTCTCAGATTCTGTACTGCAGTCTGGTTGCAAATCAAATCTGTCTTCAAATTCACCTGGATGGATATATTTTTATTAATTCGAACTCTTAAATTTGCATTGGAGTTTGGCATTGTGGACTTTACCAATAATTGTGTGGGGTACATATTCAATTCAATACAAACGTGGTTATAAAGTTTGTGTAAGTTTAGTGTTTATAAGTTTTAGTTTATAAGTCTATTTTTAGTTTATCTCTAATCAACATGCCAGTGGTGCCACTGTAACAAGGAAAAACTGCCTGAGATGGTATGAGGAAGAAACCTTTAGGGAACTTCATGGGGGACTGGCAAAAATTAAGCGGTCAAAGTACTTTAAGTTCTGTCTGAGAGATTCAATAGCAAATGAAAAAAAAATCTTACCAGCTAAAAAGAAAAAAACAAAAAAATAACCAAAAAAACAAACAAACAAAGCAGAACAAGTCAATACACCTCTTGTCTGTGGTGTTACACACCACAGACAAGTCAATAAGATGTTTAAGACACTGCACATATTTCCAGAAATATGATAAGGGGAAAAAATTGGTTGGCACTCGAACAAGTTCTTTAGAATAGCGAGAGACACTATTAGAGACACATCACAATCAGACATGGGGGTAAATTTCATTTAACAGTAGGGGGGACAATAAATATTAAATTTCTCATGAGCAATTTTTAAATTGGGACACAAATAATACAGTGAAATTGTACTTATAATAAAATGTCTCCACAGTGAAAAACTTTGCTTTTATTATTGTAGCATGGAGACATTATGCGTCTTTATGGTTATTAAGTTTAAGTTTTTCTCAGGTTCAATGACAAAGCAAAACAAGGAATTAAAAAAAGGTTTAAAATTTCATTTAAAATTAATGAAGACACTTAAGAACAGAATAGAAATTGATTATACAAAAAACTACAGTGTGGTCAGTTCGGATGAAGCACAGTGCTTATTTAGTAAATGTAAAGATAAACAATATGCTCATTGTGGCCGTTAATGTTAAGTTTATATTATGCCAAGTCATCCCAAATAAAACACTGCATGGGAAACGGCTTTGGTGTGTTAGTGACAGTGCACTATGCTACAAGCGACTGTAAACAAGCTAACGTTCACTACATAAGTCATATTTTAATCGCTAATAGAGCAGATTCATAGAAAATTACATCGTAATCAGCATTTTTGCCGCAACTAATTTATGAATAAGTCTGCATCAACTAGATTAAAAAGAATCGCTTTATTTAAAGTGAATAAAATACCCGAGTTAATAGAGTTGAACATTAATTGAGCCGCGGCCACACACCTGACTCGTGTGTGTAGAGAAGGTGAGATGAACCGGGAAAGCAGGCAGTGGGTCAAACCACTGTGTGTGTGTGTGTGTGTGTGTGTGTGTGTGTGTGTGTGTGTGGG
>MU541276.1:366338-382144 GCA_024362625.1 Silurus asotus | reverse complement strand
GGGGGGGGGGGTGTTTGTAAATGCATTTTTGCGGGGTTTTTTCTACTTGCACAATTAATTAGATATACATAGTTATATTGTTTACAATAAAGAGTGCGATATTTTTTAGATAATATTTTGGGGGTGGGACAACCCTCGGAGGGGGGGGACATGTCCCCTACGTCCCCCCCCCCCGAGATTTAAATCCCATTGGCGGAGAGCCTCTCCGCCACATCTGTCTATGACTAACTCTTGATGCTGGTCATGATGCCTCGGTCACATGACTTACCTCCATCCGCTACCTTGTTAAAGGGGCTCCGGCCGCTAACACATAATACATTACCGCTAAATTTAAACCTCCAAGCTAGCAAAATGAACAAAAATCAACACCGTGGATTTACGTTTATTATTATATTTAAAAAATGCCAGTTTTTATATCCTTTTATTTTGTTGTATTTATCCGCCACACCTTAAAGGCCGTTCCGTGAAAATATTGTCGGACATTAAACCGGTCTGTGGCGCATCGGGGGCCATCATAAAAAGTCCCCCCCCAGTCTGCATGGATTCTCAGCAGAGCTGTGCAGAAGCGGCACTCTCGTCTTTGCTACAAAGACTCTTAGATCCAACTAGTTCGCGAACGACACATTATTAAACTATTAAACTATTAAACTATTAAACTATTAAACTATTTAACGCCCTTTACTAAAAAGTTCTGTTGAGCCGATTCTCCACTGGAGAGATGAACGGAACTTTCTAGAAAAGCGCATCTGATAGCATGGGCGTCAATCCCGGGGGTGGGGGGGACGACGACGGAGGGGACATGTCCCCCCTCCGAGGGTTGTCCGCCCCCAAAAAGAAAAATTATCTAAATAATATCGCACTCTTTATTGTAAACAATATAACTATGTATACCTTAATAATTGTGTAAGCAGAAAACCCCCCCCGCAAAAATGCATTTAGAAACAGTTCCCCCCCCTTCTCAGAGTGGTTTGACCCACTGCCTGCTTTCCCGGTTCATCTCACCTTCTCTACACACACGAGTCAGGTGTGTGGCCGCGGCTCAATTAATGTTCAACTCTATTAACTCGGGTATTTTATTCACTTTAAATAAAGCGATTGTTTTTAATCTAGTTGATGCAGACCTTTTAGTAAATTAGTTGCGGCAAAAATGCTGATTAGCGATGTAATTTTCTATGAATCTGCTCTATTAGCGATTAAAATATGACTTATGTAGTGAACGTTAGCTTGTTTACAGTCGCTTGTAGCGTAGTGCACTGTCACTAACACACCAAAGCCGTTTCCCATGCAGTGTTTTATTTGGGATGACTTTACATAATGTAAACTTAACATTAACGGCCACAATGAGCATATTGTTTATCTTTACATTTACTAAATAAGCACTGGGCTTCATCCGAACTGACCACACTGTAGTTTTTTGTATAATTCATTTCTATTCTGTTTTCCCATGCAGTGTTTTATTTGGGATGACTTTACATAATGTAAACTTAACATTAACGGCCACAATGAGCATATTGTTTATCTTTACATTTACTAAATAAGCACTGTGCTTCATCCGAACTGACCACACTGTAGTTTTTTGTATAATTAATTTATATTCTGTTCTTAAGTGTCTTCATTAATTTTAAATGAAATTTTAAATCTTTTTTAATTCCTTGTTTTGCTTTGTCATTGAACCTGAGAAAAACTTAAACTTAATAACGATAATGATGCATAATGTCTCCATGCTACAATAATAAAAGCAAAGTTTTTCACTTTGGGGACATTTTATTATAAGTACAATTTGACTGTATTATTTGTGCCCCCCTTCATAAATTGCTTTAAAAAATTTATATTTATTGTCCCCCCTACTGTTAAATGAGAATCCGGTAATTTTCCAAAATAAAACATCGTTCAGAATCAGATAATAAATAAAACAGAAATAATATAAGTTATGTATTCTTTCTCTGCGGCCCGGCACCAATCGGTCCGGGGGTTGGGGATCACTGCTCTAAAGTAAAACATATATTTAGATTAACTTATAATTGTAAAACTAAATAAAAGTGTAAAAATGTAAAACTTTTTTCCAACACACAAACTTTTTTTGCTAAATTATGCTAAAATGAACGGCTTCGTATGATACTAAAGCCATTCGGGAGCCAAAAGAGCCGGCTCTTCTAAGGGAGCCGAGCCAAAAGAGTCGAATATTTGAAAAGAGCCGGACCTCCCATTTGATTCTCTTTGTATAAGCTCCGCCTATTTTTACGTAACAGGCACTGATTGGTTGACTTGTTCACATTCAACGCACCAATAGCATGCGGCGATGCATTTGTGTACCGTTGTTATAGTAACTGGACAAGCAGGTATATAACCCCCCCCCGCGGAGTTTCGCCAGATCACCTTTTACCGGAGTAGCGGGAGCTCACGCCACTCAATCTCCCAATTTCTTCCTGCCAATCAACAGTTAACGGTACATCAAGCAAGCTCTAATAAGGATATACACGTTACTTTTTTTCTTTCGATGTGACCCCTCAATTAATTTTATCTCGTAAAAGAGGTGAGTTTGCCAACGGTGTTTTTTTTTTTTTTTTTTTTTTTTTTTTATAAATTAGATATAAGTAGAACACACACTCTCTCTCTCTCTCTCTTTCTCTCTCTCTTTCTTTCTTTCTCGCTCTCAATATATACAGTATATATATATATATATAAAATAGAAAAATTCACAGGTAACTAAGGCTACAGAGCAAGCTGTTAACGTTTTACTGAAATTCCATGACCTTCAGTTAGCTGTGGAATTTGGTGGAGGCTTGACCATTAGCAACTTCATCCCATCCTTATATAAAATTTTGCTTAAAATGTACTCTTACAACGTACAGCTATAAAATACCTATAATTTTAACTGAGCTACATATGTAACTTTAATGTTTGGCTCAGGAATAATTAATACTGGCTATAAACTAAATGTGAATATTTTGTGTGCAGACCACTTTTGAAGAAGTGCTTTAAAAGTGGACAGAGAAACATGCTGTCAATTAACATTTTGGAATCATGGGCAAAGGGCTCAGTGGTACTGGACAAAGAAGTACTCAGTCCTGTTACAAAAGCCAAGGAGCTAATCGAAAGCAGCAGTTTCAACTGCAGCAGTTCTGACAACATGGATGACAGCTTGACCAATCTGCAGTGGTTACAAGAGTTCTCTATTCGTAATACCAGCGGAGGGCAATATGTGATATCTAATAACCAACATCAAAGCAAACTTTATGAGCAGCATCTGCATGGAGATGCCCCTGCATCTCCTCTAGAAGGTGATCTTGCTTGCATATGCATGCCACTGACTCCTGGTAAGCCTACAGCAACTGCCCTGTGCAGTCTGCCCAGCATGGCTGAATATGGATACTGTGCAGAGGAGATTGACTACAAGACAAACCCCCATATCAAGCCACCATACTCATATGCCACACTTATATGTTTGGCTATGCAAGCAAGCAAGAAAAGCAAAATCACACTCTCCGATATCTACACATGGATTACTGACAATTTCTGCTACTTCCGCCATGCTGAGCCCACCTGGCAGGTAAGTTATGCTAATGACTTATATTTGATGAAAGTGACCTATTTATTTCCAGGTTAATAGAGCAATTGTACCTCTCATATCTTTAGTAAAACTGAGAGAACCCAATGTAAGGTATATTGCTATAGTATACCACGGAGAGAAAGAAATAGCCATTATAATAGCATTCATTCATGCAGTTAGGTTGTTGACTAGAAAGAAACCTTAACTGAGCATAACTCAGCTCATAACTCAATGACTAGCATTAAAGCAAAGCTTTTTTGACAGCTTCTTGATAAAAGAAAAGTCAGTTTAGCCATCAGATGTACTGATTAAATTTGGTATTCTCTGTAAAATAAAACGCTTGGTAAATGATTAATTAACCCTCTAGCTTTCTTGGGATTAGCCAGACATTTCCTCTGTTTTTAGGCGTCTAACTCAAAACATTAAGATATAATGTTTAACTAAGATCAAGGGGTCAGTAGTTAAATGGAATATACATTTTTGGTGTTAGTTGTCCAACCTATGATGGTGTGGATTAAAATAGAGTAGGTACATGCATTCCTGGCAGTGTACTTTCTGCTTTGCTAAAGAGAAACCCAATTAAGGAAAAGCCTGTTGTTTACAAAAGTGATAAATAAAAGTTGCTAATTTGGTTTTGTTTTCTCTCAAAATAAATTATTTCAGAATTCCATCCGGCACAATCTTTCACTGAATAAATGCTTCATCAAAGTTCCAAGGCAGAAGGATGAGCCAGGAAAAGGTGGTTACTGGAAGATTGATCCAGAATATGCTCAACGCCTTCTGAATGGGGCTTATAAAAAGCGAGGGATGCCTCCAGTACAGATTAACCCAACTTTAAAAAATCAACTCAGAATGAGTTCACAGCCTGAGACTGTGCCTGAGACTGTGCCAACAAATATCTCAGATGCTCTCCATTCTAATCATAATTCAAAGCAGCTTTTAGAAGAATTTGAGAACATCAATGGACATGATCCTAACCTAGCAGATACCACTTTATTTGACACCCGGAGTGCAGTTAAGGGCAGCAAAAGAAAATACACATATGATCTCTGGAATAGTGTTGCCAAATCTCCATCCTGCTCAGAATCCACATTAGAGGAACCAAAGGTTCTTGAATCTCTAGAGGGCAATTTTGACTGGGAAGCTCTGCTAAACTCGGTCATGAATGGGGATTTTAGCCTGGACGAGGGTGTTCCTCTTAGCCCAATACCACAAGATGAGGACCTCATGGCACATGGCATTCACGTTAACCCCCTGGAGGCCTTTGTCAGCAGTGCAGAAAGTAGCTTGCTAATGGAAACACAAAGGGACAGCGATGTCAACGTTGACAAAGAGACATTTTTTGCCACAGACTTTTTACAGAATCCTTGGTCAGAAGAAGAGAACCGTCCTGATCTTCTCTGTATTTCTAATGCTGATGTCAATCAACTCTTTGATGTTGAACACTCATTTAGCGACGACTTTGACAGTACAATTTTAACTCTTTTATGAAGAAATGTCACTAATACCATTAAAATATTTTAAGAAGCAGACAGGATTAGGACTGCTTTATCCCAAAGAGTACAGACTTTGTTATTTTTTATTTTTTTACTTGTTAAGAAATTTTTAAACTTATTGGGCAAATGATCTACCTTAAAGTCACAGATCAAAAACTGCCACAACAGTGGGCTCTTTCATATTTATATTGAATTAACTGTGAAACCAGAACTGATCAACAACTGAATGTACAGAAGGAAACATGCATTGATAAGTTAATTGCAATAAGTCCTATGCTTATTTGTTTGTTTACAGTTTTGATGTCATTTAAGCCAATTGCGATTAGAATCAAGCAATTTCAAATTACAAGATAAATGTAATTGTTTATTGCAATTGAGGTACCTACTTGAAAAGAAGAAACATAAAAATATGCAAGCAAACCTTTACCACAAGCTTAATAAGGTTTTATAAACTGAAGCTGTTTTGTTTTTAATTCACATTACAACAGAAAAACTTGATGTGTGATTATTTTTGTCATATCAATTGTAGCATTTGTACATAAACAAAATGTATTAGAATGGCACCCTGAAATGTGATTATGTTATGATAGATTAATGACTTTATAATGTTTCAAATGAAATTGCCAGATTTACCTGGATGTAATTTAACTTTCTTTTTTCTTAAACAATACTTGTATTGATTCTTTTTTTATTTTGAGTCCCATCATAGCATGCTAATGAAATATTTTCACCGGTAAATCTATTTTATCTATAAGTATTACTGCATTATTACATATAAGCAGCACCATTTTATTTCCTCAGTACTGTTTTGTAGCTTGTACAAATAATGCATAATGTGCCAAATAATAATTACTGACAAAGCAATTGTGTGGTGTTTTACTTTGCTTCATTAAAATATATTCTGGGTTAGAAAGAAATGTTAATGAAACATTGTTATTCTTTTTATGTGTATTATAATTAGTCTAATTCAGCTTGACACTATTAGAGAGAATGATTAGGCTTGTGCTGGTGAAAAGTGTCTCAGTCAGTCGTACTTTGAGTCTTTCTGATGGTTTGAAGTATGGTGGCTGTGATCGTTTTGTGCTCAAATTCTCACATCCCCTATAAATCCCAGGCCTTCAACCCATTTGTGTAGCCAGGGGAAGACTGATGGCTATGAGTGTTCCATTCCATCATATATCATTGGTTGAACAGTGCACTGGCTACGACCATGACTCCCATGAACACTTAACATGAACATTTAAGCTAATATAATGGAATTCTTTCATGCCTTAATGTTAATAAAATTATGTCCATTGAAGGAGATGTTCCCTCTTTTCCTTATGCAAAGGAGAAATCAAAATGCATTTCTTTGGCGACATTTCTGAATATAACGGGTAGATGGTGTTAGGATTGTTATTTATTTTATTATTACTGGTTTATGACAAGTTTTCTGGCTAAAATAACCCTGGCAATGTTTTAGTTTAATCATCTCCATAAATGATTAACACTGTAAGTGTTCATTTAATACTAATGTTTTAGCTGTTATATAATTCTTTACCTACCTATTTAAGAAAGACATCTCTGGAATGACCAGTCTATGCCTGAATTCCACCAGTCTTACCTGATGGAAGGAATGGCTTGGTAATTAGAATGTTGAGGCTTGATTAAATGAGAGGCCAAAGTAACCTGATGCAAGCTTTTATTGCCCATCAATTTTAAAGGCTGCCCGTAAGAAGAGCTCTCTGATGAAATGTTAACCATAGCATTTATTCAGAAGGACACCAATATTTAGAACCAAAACTAAACCCTCCCTATAAAAAGGAAGAACACTTTTTAGCTATTCATTCAACTGTAAGTATGCCAGACATTTGTAATGTCTTAAAATAATTTCATATCAGATCTAGGATCATGATGTATCAGGATCTTTCAAAGATTAGATTCCACTGTTACCAACACAACTCCAATGCTATTCCTGGAGCTTTGTACCAAAAGCAGACAGCACAGAGCAACCACTGGTTCAGGAATCACCTTCAAGCTCAATTTAGCCCCTTTTCCCGAAAAAGGTTGAAAAGGGGGTGAAAACTGGACAAGGGAGTGGTAGAAAACATCTTTTTTTCAACACATGCTCCTCACATAAAGGCCTGTCTCCTGGGTAACTGTGGGTGCCATTGTCATGAAGACTGGATGCAAAATGGGACAAGGCCCATAACATTTGCTGCAATACACAGAAAGAGAAAGAGTCTGGCGTTACCCAAGATTTATCACGGTGATTGTGCAGAGCTTTTAAATGACACTTATCTAGCCAAAATGATCAGCTGAAGCCTCAAGAAGTGTGAATAAGTAAAAATATAGGACACAGGACAAATATTGAATTTCATCTTTATTTAAATAAGATGCTTTTCTCAATGGTATAATGTTACTAAAAAAAAAAAAAGAATGATTTGCGCTTCTGCAGTTTTCTCATAGAAGGTCTGCGCTCTATAATCATTCAACTACAGAAGAACTAGACACCAAAGGTTACTACACTATTCTAAATGTATTCCTTATTCCGTATTCCTTATTCCTTATGTATTCCTTATTATTGTCTTGTCTGGTCTTGATGCCATAAATAGCTAAATATATTGAAGTTAAACTTAAAATCATCATCTTACAGACACATATGCATCTGAAAAGTGGATGTCAAACAAGTGCATTTAGTCATTGTATGCAGAGTTGCTGGTGGTGGGTTTATGGTGTGTGTCTGTGTGTGTGTGTGTGTGTGTGTGTGTGTGTGTTCTCTGAACCAGTGCCTCTTTGTGAGTGAGACACTATTATCACCCTCTTTCAGGGTAATCTGACATCCATCACCAACTTAGTGGGCAATACACACAGTGAGCAAGTGCAAGAGAGAACAATGCCTAGTGAAACTGTGGGAGGCCTCTTATTCATTACACATAGCTGTGACTCTCTTTTGTAGGTGTTTGGGAATCAGAGGGGGGGGTGAGATGGCAGAAGATTGCCATGACAAAACGGTTTACCACCTTAACCAGTTAAAAGGGGATAATCATGACTTGAAACGATAAGATGTCATTCTATGACATTGTTATTTCTATGATATTTATGGTAGTAGATGTATATAACAGTTTCAGAAGGAACAGGGCTACTCACATCAGGTGCCAAAAATGTGAATTAAAAGAAGCAGGTGTGAGCATACAGCACCTGTAACCAGTTAATTTTTTATGATCAGGCCACACTATAACTTATAGCTTATATAACTTATAACACTATAACTAGACAAGGAACAGGAGGAAAACCAGAAAATAATTGTTGATATCATCGTATTGTCCTTTTAAAAACAATTGAACAATTTAAATGACCATGACACTGTGTTGGAATGCAGTGCAATGTAAAAAAAAGTATTGAACTCATCTCTGGACATTTTGCAAGAAGGACTGCCCATGAGAATGGAAAGAGGGTGAGAATTACATAGTGATAAAGAAAAAGAAACACAACAAAGACCATAGCAGCCAGGTTCAAGCTTTGCTGTGTGTAATCCTTTTAGCCTTGTCTCTATTTTGAATGGGCAAGTCCAGACCTGCTTAGCAATGCTGAGTGGGAGGCAAGCCAAGCTTCTTGCAGTATGTCAGTAGGCTTTATTAAAAACCAAAAATATTAGGGCTTTGTTTAAAGAATGTCCTCCACTGGTGCCCTCCACTTAGACTTCTACTCACTTTAAAAGTTTAATTTAATTTCTTTATTTGTTTGCCAGCAGAGTGAATGTTGCGTCTTTGCAAAATGATGCTAGTTTACATATCTTAGGCTCTCCCTTCAATAGGTGAGCAGCTGGGATGACAAAAACACCACAAAAGGCGCAAACACTAGATCTAAAGTAGGACCCCCTCATAGAGTAGCCCAGCCAGAGCTTTCCTTCCTAATTCCAGCACAGCGTTAGCCATTCTCAGGACACTAACCAAAAGCACTGGAAAGTGTTTGGCACTCCTTTTAAAGTGCTTGCCTAGAAAAGAGTAGATGATCTTTCATGTTTTTTTTCCCACAGTGCAGCAGAAATCAAAGAAAGACTGTGTGAATTATGAATGTTTAAGGTGCATTTACTCTAGAATGACCTTTTATAATGATCAAATTGTATTTAATGAAATAAAACATCAGCTTAATAGTTTATGATCTTAGACAAATTGTGGCATTGAATATACACTACTTATACTGTCAAATCCTGTGAGCTTCTATACATGTGTGTATGTGCATCAGCATCCCGAGGGACCAGCTGTTGTGTATTTGATCTGTGCTGGCACTTTAGTCATAATTAAAATTTATTTTGTTTATCAGCTAAACACCCGTTTTGTTCCCTTTTCTACAGGAAATGAGAAAGTGCCCAGTCTGTTTCTGTTGGGTGATCTTTAGCCCTTGCAAGGGATCAGACAAACACTTATTAACTGAGAGGAATGCAAACAGGCCAGACCTTAGAAGCTAGACACCGTAGAAAGAGAGAAAGAAAAGAAGGGGTATATTCCTCCTTGTCACCACCTCCACTACATGCCAACACAAAATGACTAGTTGAATGTATATCCTAAAACACTGTACAACAATAAAAATCTAATGTAAAATAAGGGTGACATTTTTTCCTTTATTAAATGTTATAGTATTGAAGTAGGTACAGTACAGACCAAAAGTTTGGACACACCTGCTCATTCAAAGAGTTTTCTTTATTTTCATGACTATAAAAATTGTAGATTCACACTTAAGGGATCAAAACTATGAATTAACACATGTGGAATTATATACATAACAAAAAAGTGAACTGAAAATGTCATATTGTAGGTTCTTCAAAGTAGGCATCAAGAGAATGCCAAGAGTGTGCTAAGCAGTAATCAAAGCAAAAGGTGGCTACTTTGAAGAACCTACAATATGACATATTTTCAGTTGTTTCACACTTTTTTGTTATGTATATAATTCCACAAGTGTTACTTCATAGTTTTGATGCCTTCAGTGTGACTCTACAAATTTCATAGTCATGAAAATAAAGAAAACTCTTTGAATGAGAAGGTGTGTCCAAACTTTTGGTCTGTACTGTATGCATATATATACATACATACATATATATATATATATGGCTGTCAATCAATTAATATATTTATTACATTTAATAATAAATAATACATTTAATAAATATGTAATTAACTGTATGAACGTCATGAGTTAACTTGTGATTAATTGTATCTTAATCGCACATTTTTATATATTTTTAATGTACCTTAAATTAAATCTTAAAAAAAACAACACTTTAATATACATTTATATATACAAACATATATACACGTATATACACAGTGGAGATCAAAATTAGGGAACAATTTATGAACACTCCATTTTTTTAGAAATTATGTAATCTTTTCTTAATATTCTATATTTTCAATATACCATGCTAGTTACAAAATATCCAAGGCACTTGGGAAACACAGTGATCGAATTAGAAAACAGCAACAATTGTAGCATGAAGAAAGATTACTACTGAAATTTCTGAATCAGTCAAAAACGAGAAGGAAGTATACAGGCTCTTTCTTCGAAAGACTTTAACAAACAAGTGCTGATTGCAGTCTGGAAAAGTATTGTCCTGCTGAAAAAGGCCTGCAACCATGTTTAGGTAGGTGGTGCAAGTAAAAGGAATATTTACATGAAAAGTAAGAGGCAACATTTGCCCATAGCATCATAGCCGGAGGTGTTAGCACAGTGGTTAAGGCATTGGGCTTTGGATCAGAAAATCACAGGTTCAAATCCCACCACCACCAAGCTGCCACTGCTGGGCCCTTGAGCAGAAGCCCTAAAACCCTCCCCTGGTCAGTTGTAAGTCGCTCTGGATAAGGGCATCTGCCAAATGCTGCAAATGTAAATGTCATAATGTCTGCAAGTTTGTGTTGTGTCACCTTTCTGTCATAGACAGTATGACCTTTTCTGCAATTTATGCTTCAGTATCATGTGCGGGATGATGAGCTAGTCTTCATTCCCATGCACATCACTAAGCATTTGATGACCACGAACCTGTCATGGGCTTGTTTTCCTTCCTTGGAAAACCTTCCTTGGATTTTTGTATGGAACAATCCACTGCATACTGGAAACAGCTGTTTTGAAGATGCTTCCAGGCAGTCGTCAATCATTACAATTTGAACCTTGTCAGAGAAACTTAGTTTATTTTGCTGAAAAGTGGCATGTTTCATCAGTATCCATGAAAAAAAGAGTCCAACATGATACTCAACACCACAACATCTTACCCATTTTTATTTACAGTGGATTGCAAATCAACAGGAAGAGACGCAGTTATATCTTATAGTTATAAGTTATAACTCAAGTGTCTCAAGTAAACACATTCTGACTGGACCAGACTTAACTACTTTTAAAAGACAAGCACACTCAATGATATGCTACTGCAAACTGGTGTTTATTTGCAAAAGATACAGTCAAATACAGTTTAAAGCTCTTCACAGAATCTTAAAAATGCTTTTGCTTTGCTTCAAATCCCATGGTCCAGATAAGAATGAGTGGTCCAATCTTTCTAATGCACTTTGGGTAGTGGAGCATGAAATGATGTTTTGGAAGCAAGTTTTTTGATGGGTACAGTTCTTTAAAGAGTTGATGATGTTTAACAACGAGGTGCTTTAAATACACTGTCATCCCCTCAGTGATTGAGTAAGAGAACACAATGTTTATGATGTTCAACAAGAAGAGCAACAAGCCCCAGTGCAAATCATCCTCTGGAACCAGGTCACCAAATATCGAAGGTTCAAATGTCAAGTTTGTGACTAAACACAGTGTTTGTGATGCATTTAAGACTATTCCATGTAATCCAGTCAAGGTTAATATTTGTTGGCTTGTTTTTATTTTCCAAATAGCCATAATTAAAAGGAGACATCCTGTTTAACAAGCTATTTTTAGATATAAAATGTTCAAATAAATATTTTTAAAAAGTACTTTAATATTCTAATATTTTCAGGCGCTCATTAAGGGTTTCAGTATTTCATTAATCCTATATTTCTTAACATCTTGTGCATGAAACAAAGATACCAAATGGATATTCATGAGGGTAGAATTCATCTTTGGAGCAAGATTTCTGAGAGTCAAGTAAAGGCAATCAACATATATACCCTTTTTGGACACAAGACGATTTACACATTCAAACTCATTATATTAAATTCAATTCAATTCATTTTTATTTGTGTAGAGCTTTTAACAATGAACATTGTCTTAAAGCAGATTTACACTGATAACGTGGTGATAAAAATTAATAAAATGTTCTTTATAAGTGTAAGTTTGTCCCTGATGAGCAAGCAGGTGGCAACTGTGGCAAGGAAAAACTCCCAGAGATGGCATAAGGAAGAAACAGTCTTAAGAGTAAACCCATCCTCATCTGGGTTTCACTGAATGTCCATTTATTACAGATAAACGATATTGAGGTATTCAGTGATGGTGATCGAATGCAAACTGTAGTCCTGAATCAGTGTAGCAGACTGTTGACATTAACTACAGTCCAAATCCATCCTGAAAGCTCCCGTTTTTACTCAGTAATTTCATGGATCCCCATGGCATTGATGTGAAACCATCCCCAGCTGCACAGAGTGGCCTCCAATCAAACAGATCACCATCCAGAGGCAGGCCAGGAAGACATGGGCACACCTGAGGAGAGAGGCAGGATGAATTTTCTCTGGAACCTCTGGAGCATGTTTAACTCGACCAAGAAAGAGATAGAGAGAGAGAGAAAGGAGGGGTGACAGGAAGAGAAGGATATCAATTATTATGTGTCCTTATTGTTGAATGAAAGTTAAGGACACTGTGCATTTGGGGACTCCGCCAACATAACTAATAGGGAGAGCCGGAAGGTAACACAGACATGAGGGATCTCTGGAAGAAGTGACAACCCATCACACCATGGTCAACAAACCTGAGTGAACGTGTGAGAGTGAGGGAACAACAGCATACAAATATCCCAGTGCACCAAACACTATATATATATATGATCCCTCCAGATCTGCTCCCGAACATTAATTGGAAGGCTGTTCCATAACTGTGGGGCTTTATAAGAGAAAGATCTGCCCCCTGCTGTAGTCGTCATTATTTGAGGTACCAACAAATAGCCTGCACCTTTTGATCTAAGTAGGCATGGGGGATCATACTGGTACAGAAGTTCACTCAGATACTGCGGCGCGAGACCGTTAAGTGCTTTATACCTCAGTAGTAGTATTTTATAATCAATGTAAGATTTGATTGGGAGCAGTGTAGACTGATTAAAACAGGGGTGATGTGGTCATATTTTCTAGATCTAGTGAGGACTCTTGCTGCTGCATTCTGAACTAACTAAAGCTTATTTATGCACTTACTCGCACACCCAGACAGTAAAGCATCATAGTATAATTGAATTAGGAAAACAAACGTATTAGTCCAAAAAAATGATGATTTTAAAGTAACTACCACCTCAAAAGTCTTTCTATGTGTCAGACTGAGTACATTTTTGCATCATTTCACAGATGTTGTCATTTCTGAAAATGAACTGTTTTCAAAATTGGAATATATATGAACTTATCATTGACATGAACTTGTTCATAAGTTTAGCTTTTTTATTTCATCTGGTATCATACCCAACAAATAGGCACAGTTCAACTGGCTTTACAACTCCCCACTTGTCTCTGAAATACTTGTTCCATTTGGTATCAAAGTTCAATTGGCTGAAAGCGTTGTCCAAAGTTTTAAATAACTCTTCTATGGCTGGTGTGATGGATTGTTACCTGGGAGTAAGTTTTTAAAACATGGTCCTTATGATCAGACTGCAGATCTTCCACAAATGCCTCCGAATTTTCAATTGTGGAAAGAGCTACAGCATTTGGTACACCACTCATCAAAATATTTGCTATAATTGAAGTGCACATATCTTGCTTGTGAGTTGACACTAAGAGTCAGCTTCAACAATTTGGCACTGAGATGAAGTAGAGTGTATTTTATCATTTAAGAAATTAGAATTTTGTTCTGTATTGTCATAACAAGAAAAGGACTCATGAGGAATGAGGAATCAAATGAAGAATGTATCATAATCAGATGTCTCCTAAATTCAGAATAACTAGAGAACTGCAAGCAACACCCTGTTTGACCACATTTAATCTTAGATTTTTCCCTGGATACATTCCATGAGTTAGTTTCAGGTGCCTGAACAAAATCAACGCTGAACCAAAGGATGAAGCACAGAGGAAACAGCTTAACATTTTGGTTGAATAACACAGTTACTGCTTTTTTAACAGCCTTGCTCTCAGCTCTTTGATATTTAGAGTTTATTTAGTTGTACCTATATCAATATTGTACACAGTTGTCTGCAGAAATGTGTACAGCCTGGACAGAGCATCATCGTACCTCACACTAAAAAATAATTGGGACTTGAACAGCTAATTAAAAGCACTCAAGGATGTACATGACTGACAAGGCAAAAGTTATTTGTCCAAGACAATGTAAAAGGTGAAAACCGGTGCTTTTGAAGTCCCTGGGACAAGAAGATATGGCTGAGGGTTTCCTTCAGTGGTTAGAAGAAGATCATCAAGGCTTTGGCATGACTGAAACATAATATGATTGTCCCTTTATAACAATTTGTTTACAAATTAACTACATTATTTAGAATAGAACAGTGTTGTCTCAACAAACTTTATGAAATTTCACCACATGATCTCTTGCCTCTGATCTTCTTGGGCCGCTTTCTTCCAGGAGAGAGAAAACGCGGCCAGACAAGTAGAGAAGCCATGTCACTGTCCCATTCTGGAGACAAAAAATAACAGTATTTAACTAGTCTGTTTATGGCATCTCTAAATTACCCCTGTGTTTTGTGTATTAAAATATCTTAAAATTTTGAACCATTAGTGGGTTAGTTATTATAGTTGTAGAGCAAACATTATTTTTTATATTTAATACTGTAAATGCCCAAGCCAAGGAGACTTTTACTTTTACTCTGTTCATACACACATCATGTTTTTATATGTAAATAGTTATGAACACCATTCACAAAGCATGAATTTACAGATGGGCCTTCATAATGGCCTAACTTTTAAGAAACAACTGTGTATTAAGTGTTTTTAACAGATTTCTGGGAAAATGGTTTTGGGAAATAATCAACAAAAACTTTTTAAACAGAAGGTTGATTGACTTAAGTAACAACATTACTCTTTCGATGAAGACTTTACCTGGAACATCATTCGTGTCAGATCCTTCATTCAGTGCAGCTTTTAGATGCTGTTTTAGGAGAGTTGGCACTTAAAGGTTACTGGCCTACTGGATGACTTTTCTTTAACACTGGTGTTCCATTTTTCCAAAAAACCTGAAGCAAACTCTGCTCCAAACATTAGTGAGAAGTCTTGCAAAATCTAATTTTAAAAGGAAGGACAATCATTCAGACATTGAATGTAATATTTTGAATAGAACTAAGCATTCTTATTTAATATTTACCAGTCCTTTGACATTCAAAAAACAAGGAAAGATTTGTAGTATACCAGCTAGTATAGATGACTTTTCTTTAACACTGGTGTTCCATTTTTCCAAAAAACCTGAAGCAAACTCTGCTCCAAACATTAGTGAGAAGTCTTGCAAAATCTAATTTTAAAAGGAAGGACAATCATTCAGACATTGAATGTAATATTTTGAATAGAACTAAGCATTCTTATTTAATATTTACCAGTCCTTTGACATTCAAAAAACAAGGAAAGATTTGTAGTATACCAGCTAGTATATAATATATATATATATATATATATATATATATA
>MU541276.1:336443-363755 GCA_024362625.1 Silurus asotus | reverse complement strand
AAACAACGCTGTTGTAAACAAAAATGCCATCATCATCAAAGTATATGTAAACTGTATATAAAACATCTGGCAACTTATCAAACTTTGTTTACCCAAGTCTCAATTGTTATTTAATTTTTTTTACTGTTTCATGTTTTCCTTTTCAGTTCATCGGAATTATTTCAAAGACGAAGCCAAAGTCACAAGATTCCTGTGAGGGGACAAAAAGACTTTTTGCCAAATGACTCCGTGCAGCAAAAGGCATGCTTGGAGAAGATCCTTGAAGAGCACTGGATGCTTGTGACAGAGGAACGAGTGGAGCGAGTGTGAGTAACACAAGGATTGGTTAGCATTGGTTCAAAACGTCTAGTAAGGTGACCACAATGAGATGAGATTTTCATGGCTCTTAGCACTGTCAATGGTACTATTAGTAAATAGACATTACTGCATTACTGGACAAGCCTTCTCATTTCTATTCTGACCTGTCTGTGTTATTAAACTGAACTAACTGAGGGTCGACATGTTTTTCCCAAATAAAGGGCATCAAGGATGGCATCAATACATAGATTAAAATGTTTACTATTATTTACAATTACACATTTACAAATATCATAAACCTGTATTCTATTCAAAATAGACACAGAATACAAATGTTTAAACGGAGGAAATTTTCATTTTAAAGAAAATAGAAAGTGATTTATATGTGTATATGATGGCTGCAAAAAAAAGATTGGACTTGCTCGTGTTTTCCACTGGGTTGCATCCCCTCTTCTGTAACATCTGTAAACATCTGGCAACTAAGCAGTTTTTGGGAGTGGAACGTTGTTCCACATGTGTCTGATAAAGGATTCTAGCTGCTCAACAGTCTGGGGTCAACAGTCTGGGGTCTTCTTTGTGCAGTTTTTCTTTTCATGATGCGGCAAATGTTTTTAATTAGTGAAAGGTCTGAACTGCAGGCATTACGAAGTTTTGCTGCTGTAATAGATGCGGAATGTGGTTTAGCATTGTCTTGCTGAAATATGCAAGGCCTTCCCTGAAAATGACCATCTGCATGCATATGTTGCTCTAAAACCTTTATATGTTTTTTTAGCATTGATTGTACCAACCATTATATTCAAAGTTCAAATTGAAGTTTTAGTTTAAAGCAACTAGAGTTAGTGAGCTCTCCCTTCACCCAGACTCAACGCATTACAACGGCTTGTATTTAAACAGTAGCCTACCAAGTAAGTCATTGTTTACTGTCTTTTATCTTCCTTTCACAACTATTTCTCTCGGGAGTTTATCTTTTGGCATCGTCTTGCGTTAAAAAAAAAAAAACATTCCATCCAATGCCGTGCAGCTCAGAACACAGGTGAGGTGGGTGTTTTTGTTCCGATTGGAATTCATAAGAGCCGTTTCATTGTTTAAGCCGCGGGGTTCAAAACGTGGGAAAAAAGTAGCAGCTTATAGTCTGAAAAATACGGTAATACTTAATTCTATTATTCTTTTCCCTCATGTGTAGCGGAAACCTTGTGAATGCAGAATGGATTCCTGAGGAAAAGCTAGTGAAGCTACTGACTCCAGCAGTGAGTTCCGCTATACAAAAATGAAGATTTTTTATTTATTTATGCTTTTGTTCTGTTAATAAAGACATCTTGAAACTCACTCGTCACATTACACGTCTTTTTTTCTGCATAGAAATGACAGCATTTATAAACTATACAATTCTGTTGCAGGGAAAGTTTTGGCAGACAATGGGATTTTCTGATCAAGGAAAGCAGTGTTTGTTTCCAGAGGAGGCTCTTTACCTAATGGAATGTGTAAGCACATTATATGGTTAATAATGACTAAAGGCTAGATGGAAAAGTTGCCATTTTAAATACTAAATGTAATTAGTTTTTACTATGTAACGCTATTTAGATTAGTAGAATTTTTGCCCATTAAGATTGTTGACCACTTTTTTTGCGCTGTTCAATTCATTATAATTTATAAAATTATGTTCATGTTATGATTTTTTTAATTCAAATTAACAGGGCAATTTGCAAGTGTTCTACCAGGATCTTCCTCTCTCCATTCAGGAAGGTTATGAAAGTTTCCTTTCTGATGAAACTGTGACATACCTTGAGTACCAGGTTGGTAGTAATCCACATTTAGTACTTGACCTAGTCAGATTTTGGATCCTTCATTAGAAGAATGAAGTAGAGTGGGAGTTTAAAAAAAAAAAAAAAATTTACCCAGATATCAGTGTCCAAATAGTAGGCAGTGGTGGACGAAGTACACAAACTATGTACTTGACTTACAGTAGAGATACACTGGGTAAAATATTAGAGTAAAAGTAATATATTCAATAAAAGTACAAAAGTATTTGCCTTCAAATGTACTTAAGTATCCAAAGTACTGTAATATATTATGGCTATAATGTTTTTATAATCATTTTAGTCACAAGACTCTTTGCTTAATCAACTCAGTTTATGTGAAAAGACTATTACTCGTTACACACCGATCTATTTATAGAATGACATTAATGAGTCAAACACTGATTAATATCTATTAAATTTATCATGAGGCCAAAACTACTTCAAATAAATCTGGCAAATGAGGCCACGGGTGTTGTGGCAAGTTAGATTCAGGAGTTTCTTTCATTATTTATTCATCTCAAAATGTTCTGCTTGCTGTTGTACTGATGCTGAACTGTAGGTTTTTGCTAATTAGATACCACCAAGGCAGAGTGCACTCTAACCTGGTGGCTTGCTGCATGTTTGAGCAGTAAAAGTCTCCCGAAATTAATTTTTTTTTGTTACTGTCCATCACTGGTAGCAGGATGATGGTTGTGGGAGAAAATAACTGCCCTGAGCCTGCTAGTTCTGGTGCGAATGTTCCTCTATCTCTTTATAGGTATGAGTAGGGTTGAAAATGTTTGTGACTGGGATAGAAGAAGTCCCTGATGATATGTGCTCTAAATGTTCAGGGGCATCTTCAAGAATAGTTTTCACCACTTTTTGCAGGGCTTCCCCCCACACACCGTGGAGCTGCCATGCCACACTGTGATTGAGTTGATGATGCTCTCAATAATGAAGCAGGAAATGCTAATTACAATTTCGGGGGACAGATGAACTTTCTGAAGTCTCCTAAAGACATAATTAAGCTGTTACATCTTTCTAACCAGATATGTTCTGGTGCCACGACAGATCCTCAGAGATGTTGACAAATTTTAGATTTCGAGAAGTCCACAATGAGCTTTTTAGTCTTCATGGCTTTGATGGTGAGACAATTGGTGGAACACCATTCTGCCAGGTCTTGAATCTCTTCCCTGTTGGTCGATTAATTGTTGTTTGAACGAGATGAAAAATATGGTGTCATCTGCAAACTTAGAGTTCTACTAAGGCACACCGTCATGTGTGAACAGGGAGTAAAAGCAGTGGGCTCTGCACACAGCCCTGTGGTACGCCTGGGTTCAGGATGAGGCCAACCTTTTAGGTGTATTTTAGATCTACTGCTAATTGCTTCTCATCTGATTAAAAGTGCTTTCCAATTCTAACCATCCCCTTCATATCTCCCCTTTCTGTTTTAATATATTATTTCCCACATTCATTTTATTAAGTCTTGAGGATCCTATTCCTTCTTTTCTCTTAAAAGGAGATATTTGTGATTACATGCCCAAGTGGACAATCTAATCTAATGTGCCACCATTCTGTTCACATCTTCTTCTTCTTCTTTTTTCGGCTGCTCCCATTAGGGGTCGCCACAGCGGATCATCCGTCTCCATACCACCCTGTCCTCTACATCTGCCTCTTGCACACCAACTACCTACATGTCTTCCTTTACCACATCTATGAACCTCCTCCTTGGCCTTCCTCTTTTCCCCCTACCTGGTGGCTCCATCCTCAGCATTCTTCTACCAATATAACTCATGTCCCTCCTCTGCACATGTCCAAACCATCTCAATTCCGCTCCCTCACCTTGTCACCAGAACATCCTACATGGGCTGTCCCTCTAATAATCTCATTTCCAATCCTGCCCATCCTCGTCACTCCTAACGAAAACCTCAACATCTTCAGCTCTGCTACCTCCAGCGCCACCTCCTGTCTTTTACTCAATGCCACTGCCTTTACTCAATACAACATCGCAGGTCTCACAACAGTCCTATAAATTTTCCCTTGCATTCTTGCAGATAATCTTCTATCACAAATCACTCCTGTCACTCTTCTCCACCCACTCCACCCTGCCTGCACTCTTTTCTTCACTTCTCTAACACACTCTCCATTACTTTGCACTGTTGACCCCAGGTATCTGATCTCCTCCACCTTCTCCACTTCTTCTCCCTGTAACCACACCACTTCACTGCCCTCCCTCTAATTTACGCACATGTACTCTGTCTTACTCCTACTGACTTTCATTCCCCTTCTCTCCAGTGCATACCTACACCTCTCCAGGTGTTCTCAACCTTCTCAACCTGCTTACTACTCTCACCACAAATCACAATATCATCCGCAAACATTATCGTCCAGGGACACTCCTGTCTGACCTCATCCGTCAACCTATACATCACCACTGCGAACAGGAAAGGGCTCAGGGCCGATCCTTGATGCAGTCCAACCTTCACCCTGAACCAGTTTGTCTTTCCTACTGCACACTTCACTGCCGTCACACTGTCCTCATACAGGTCCTGCACCACCCTCACATACTTCTCTGACACACCAGACACTCATACAGTACCACAACTCCTCTCTTGGCACCATGTCGTACGCTTTCTCTAAATCCACCAATACACAATGCAATTCCTTCTGTCCTTCTCTATACTTCTTCATCAACATTCTCAAAGCCAATAAGGCATCTGTGGTGCTCTTCCTCACCATGAAACCATACTGTTGCTCAAAGAATTCTGTTCACATCTCCCTCAGGTTTTAGAAGTTATTTGCTTTTCCACGTCTCAGATAAAGGCTGGTGCATTAGCAGTGGCCAGTGGTGGTTGTAGAATAGTGATAGTAGACTAAACACAGTGATTGTAGAACAGCCTCCTACTGGACAATTATGCTTTCTGTTGTTATGTAACTTTAAAAAAAATACTTTTCAAAATGTCATTTTCTTCTTCATGTTCAGTGTCTTACATTTACAGTATGTTCAGTGTATTTTTTTACACACCTTTGGCTTATTACAAGGTTTTATATGAACTTAAATATGTATTGCACTTTTGTAAACATGCTTTGTAGTGTTATATAATAATAGACAAGTTGCTTGCTAGATATCTATACCAAAAAAGGCATTGCTAGGGGGACCCCGACTCTACAATGATTAGTTCCAGAAAAAACAATGTCTTTGGTCAGGGAACAACTAAAATAATAATTTTTTGTTTGAATACTTATTAAAGACATAAATGTTTTTCTGAAATGTGGTTCTTTTCTCCTCCATAGGTGTTTAGTCATTTAAAGAGACTCGGATACGTGTTAAACCGATTTGATGCTAGGTAACTTTGGCAATATCTATATGTTACCATGATATATATATATATTTGTTTTTTTAGTTTGGACACACCTTCTTATTCAAAGAGTTTTCTTTATTTTCATGACTATGAAAATTGTAGATTCAGACTGAAGGCATCAAAACTATGAATTAACGCATCAAAACTATGAATTAACACATGTGGAATTATATATGGAATTATATACATAACAAAAAAGTGTGAAACAACTACAAATTGTCATATTCTAGGTTCTAAAAAGTAGACACCTTTTGCTTTAAATACTGCTTTACACACTCTTGGCATTCTCTTGATGAGCTTCAAGAGGTAGTTACCTGAAATGGTCTTCCAACAGTCTTGAAGGAGTTCCCCCAGGTCATCTGGCGCAGCACCCCATCACTCTCCTTCTTGGTCAAATAGCCCTTGATGCCTTCAGTGTGACTCTACAATTTTCATAGTCATGAAAATAAAGAAAACTCTTTGAATGAGGTGTGTCCAAACTCTTCTGTACTGTGTATATATATATATATATATATATATATATATATATATATATATATGTGTGTGTGTGTGTGTGTGTGTGTGTGTGTGTGTGTGTGTGTGTGTGTGAGTTACTTAAATGTTTTTTCGTTTTTTTCTGTAATAGGTCACCCTCTTTATATAAACAACAGCTGAATCAGCCCCCATTCAGCAACAGATCAAGCATGCACCGAAAGAGGAAATTGAGCCAGAGTCCCAGTTTTAGGTACTGTACATACCACTTTGCTGAAGTCTGGCCAGTTATATCTTTGGTCATGCATTCTCTTATGGGTCCTTCCGTCTTGAGTGACATTTAAGGTTCTTTTGGGAATTTATGCTTATGGTTTTGTCCATCTAAAACTTTACACAGTTTTTTGTGTTTGACACTGAGGGTCAGGAAGACATTTAAATTAATTTGAAAGGTACGCAGGATCTGGATTACATGCAGTTATCTCTTGCATAGGATTCTCCAAATTCTATGGGCATTCATTTGGTTTCGATTAATTTTAAAATATAATTTCTTTTTTTTTTTTTTGAGGAATTCTGTAGGTTCCACTTTTATATCTTTTCACACATTATGCTTCTGCTCTTGTTTAGACAGTGTAATAAGAAAAGTACTGCATCTCCAGAGGTATCTTCGGGAGATCAAGAAGGTGAAATTATGACCAATGTTTTCTTGGAAGCCCCAGGCAACCTACAAACAAAACAAGCTTTTCAGGATGAGACATTAAACTCTGATCCAGAATCAGTCAAAGCTCCATGGAGGAACTGGTGGACAAACACATCAAATGAACCCCAGCCTGATTCATTAAATCCTTCAGAATTGTACTCGGACTTTAACTGCATCTTTTTTCCAGACCTGGGTTCAAATAGTGCCAACTGTGCATGCCTTCCCCCTCCTGATCCCAGCTTGCTGCCTGGTGATCTGCATGTACCTGAGTGCAAATTGGCTCACTGGCACAGAAAAATAAATTTAAAAAAGGAACATCTGTCCAAGCAACAGCAGCAGAGGGATCAAAACCGACGCGGATGCAACATTAATGATGACCAAGAGGTGAGTCAGTGCAGGAACTGGGTTGAGTATTTAGAGTTGATGGAGAAAAGAAGGAACCAGCAGCAAAGCGAAAGGCTAACAAACTTCGAGAAACAGGAGGTTATGCCTCTTGCCCAGCCCAGAAAGTGCAGCTCACATCGTAAGTATTGATGTAGAAATAATATTAAAATAGTTTCTGCATCTTTCTTGTTTTTTTTATGACCGTATGACCTGCATTGGTATTTTTTCTCATTTCTTTTTGTGTAGGTGAGCTTCTGGAGCAAGTCAGCATTATTCAGTCTTATGATTTGCTGGTAGGAAACCCCAGGTACCTGAAAATAATTATATTACTTGAAATATGTTCTTGTTTTATATAGTTAAATATTATGTTAGATAAACATAAGACAGTGGTGTTTGAACTGCACTATTTGGCATGCATTACATTCAGAATATATTTAGAACTTAAATATGTTTCTCAATTTTATGTTTCAACCTTATTCTAAAATGCTTAACAAAAAAGAATATCCATCTACACTAAATACCACATAAACAGAAGCAAAAAAATCTGTTTGAAAATAACTTAGGGCTGCAACAACTGTTCGACAAAATCGATAATAATCTATAATGAAAATTTGTTGTCAACGAATGCTGTTATCGATTAGTTAGCGTGAGGGTAATATAACACAGCTGCTGGCAAAAATGTCACAGATGAAGGTGAAACATCAGCACGGGAAGCAAAAACTGTATAATCCTCATCATGTAAAAATGGTGTAGTATACTGAAGCGCTATTGTGTAAACTGTTTGTTTGATAACTTCGGGACAGTCGCACTGGATCGGTTTTGATGGACTCGCGAGCATCGTTGAGCATCAGCTCAGCTCGTGACATATTGAACGATTCAATTAAAATGGTGCCAACAAACACTACATTTAATAGTCACTGTTGTGCTAATGCATTTACGCACTTATGCATTTTTTGTATTTATTTATATATATATTTTTTAAATCTTGCTAGTTTGCTCCGTTCCATTTTCTTTTTATAGCATTCGTCTACAACAGTTAACTTATCTTAATCTGTTTTCAAACGTGATTTACTGCGGGTTCACTACATTCAAATGCTTGTTTTAAATGTTTGTATATTTAATGAATGCATATAGCATTTAATGATTATAGAATATTAAATCAGTTCTATTCTAGATGCTTATATATTCACAACTAAACAACATCTCTGTATTTTTTATAGCATGGTTGTCAATTTGCAATAAAAACAATACAAATGTTGATTTGCACAATTTACACCTTTCATACTCAAAGAAATGAAGCTATGATATTGGCAAAAGTATTCTGACACTTTTACTTTAGCAGTTTTCACAAATCTGGTTGTTGTTTGTTTCTTTATGAATAATGGATTGCTGTGGAAAAAAGTTAAGCATTTTAGCACGAGGCTACGACATGACACTATATGAGATTTAATGCATCTTTTTTTCAATCTTTTTTTTCCCCTTTTAGCCTTTTTGACTCAGACCAGTGGGGGATCACTTTCAACGTTTACCAGCCCGACATTGAGTTTAAGAAGAGTTACCCAGGAAAGCCCTATACCCGATTGTGTGTTTCCAGGTAAACAGACACGATAGGGTGTTTAGCAAACAAATTCTATGAAATGCATTCGGTTCTTTATCTAAGACTTCTGGAAATTTAATTTTTAACAATTTTTATGAGATTAATTTAGTGGCATCCCTAATAAATATAGCTAATATGTTAACTTATATTAAGTTGTTTTATATCAAGCACATTCATATCTTTTTATTTATATTTATAAGCTAAGAATATATGTACTTTCCTTGACAGGATGTGAACTTTTTCCAGGGGTGTCAGTTATCGTAATTCTGTCATATTTGTGGCAGCTTTAGTTTTGAGTCTAAAGAAAACTGTACTTTGTGTTTATTTTTTTGCATTTCGGTGTACAATTATTGAATGTATTCCAGCATACAATGTCTAAATTTTTATGTAGAATTTTGGCAGGCTTTATACAGTGATATAAATTATAATTGCATTTTATAACTGATTCTTCCCTGACCTGCAGTTCTTCCAACCAGTAATGCCAAAATAATCAGTATCATAAAAGTATTTATTATAAAAGCAAATCAATGTTCAAGGCATAATCACAATATTATGATTTTTTTCTCCTAACATTTATTATAACTTTAGCATTGACCTTTTAAAAGAAACTGGAGGTTCTGAGTTTGAAATCTGCGAGAAAAGCATAAAATTTGTTTTGTAAAATAAAAGCACACAGACATCAAAATGTATAATAGAAATGGTATTAAATGCTCAATATATGATATATAACAATATAAAATGATATACCACACAAATTCCAAATAAGTTGTTATGCTGTATAAACTGTAAATAAAGACGAATAACAGAATGCAATTAATTTCAATAGAACATTTAAAACATGAACTGTTTAAAGTAAAGAATTCAACCACCTGTGTACAATTTACATTCAAAATGTAATGGCTGCAACACGGTTTAAAAAAGATTGGGACGGGGGACAAGAAAAGGCTGGAAAAGTAAGTGTTAATAAAAAGAAACAGCTAAAGGCACATTTTGCAAGTATGAAAGAAAGAAAGAAAGAAATGTGCTTTATACTTGTCAAATGTGTATTTGCCACATGTGCAGTGCAGTAAAATTCTTTCTTTGCATATCCCAGTGATGTTAGGAAGCTGGGTGCAGAGCATGACCAGGTAAAAATACCTACCGTATTTTCTGGACTATAAGCCGCTACTTTTTTCCCATGCTTTGAACTCCGCGGCTTAAACCACGAAGCAGCTAATATATGGATTTTTCCTGGGTTTTTCCCGGTTTCACAAGATCCAAGCCAAAAAACTGAGCCCTATAACATTAGTCCAATGAAATTGGCGAACGGGTTCAGGTGAGCCAATGAAACTCTTTATATTAAATCAGATGCGCTCCCACTGAATCGGGCCGCATCACATCATAAATATGGATGATGTTCCTCTGACGTTTGACCTGCTGCTCACTCGGACTGTCTACAGGAAATGCGAATCATTAGTCACGCTGAAAACAACCGGGCATGAAGAAACACTTTACCTGTGTTCTGAGCTGCACGGCATCGGGAGAAAAGCTTCACCGATGGTGATTTTTAAACGCACGGCGATAATAAAAGAAAAACTCTTTAATAGTTGTAAAAGAAAGGAGGGAGACAGTGAACAATGACTTTCTTGGTAGGCTACTGTTTAGATACACGCAGTGTTACAGTCACTGTCTTTTGTTAAATCCTGTTTAAAGTTCATTAGTTTCAGTGTAGACACCTGCGGCTTATAGACAGGTGCGTCTTATTTATGTTCAAAATAAAAATCTTTGTAAAATTCAGTGGGTGCTGCTTATATTTGGGTGCGCCTTAATAGTCCGGAAATTACGGTACTTAAGAATGTCAGAGTTTCTTAGAAGTAAATTATTTGATCATTTGATCATTTCAATTTTAGGTCCCTCACATAAAATTGCAAAAATTCCTAGAATCTGGAGGATCCTCTGTGTGTAAGGGACATGGGCTAAAATCATTACTGGATTCAATAAAATGTAATAAATTTTTATTTGTATAGCGCTCTTAACAATGGACATTGTCTCAAAGCAGCTTTATACAAATAATGTGGAAAAAAATAATTAATACGATGTTCTTTATAAGTGTATGTTTGGCCCTAATGAGCGAATCGGTGGCGACTGTGGCAAAAAAAACCTCCCTGAAATGGCATAATTAAGAAACTTTAAAAGAAACCAGACTCAAGAAAAAAACCATCCTTATCTGTGTGGCACCAAATGTCCATTTATTACAGCTAAACGATGTTGAGGTGTGCAGTGATGGTGATCAAAAGCAAACTGTAGTACTGAGTCAATGTAGCAGACTGTTAACATTAACTACAGTCCAAATCCATCCTCAAAGCTCCTGTTCTTACTCCGTAATTTCATGGATCGCCTGGCCATTGATGTGAAACCATCACCAGCTGCACAGAGTGGCCTACAAACAAACAGAACACCATCCAGCGTCAGGCCGGGACAGGAACAGTGGTCACTGGTACCGCATGTTTAACTTGAGCGAGAAAGAGAGAAGAGAGCGGTGACAATAATCCTTATTGTTGCATGAAATTTAAGGACACTGTGCAGTTGGGGACTCCGGCAAGACTTGCTATAGAAGCATAACTAAAAGGGAGAGCCAGAAGGTAAAAGACATGAGGGATCTCTGGGATCAGAGATGACCCACCACACCACCACCAACAAACCTGAGTGAAGGGGACGACAGCATACAATATCCCAGTTCAACTAACACTCTACGTCCATGATTCCTCCAGATCTGCTATTTTACCTAAGAAAAATCTTCCGATCAAAGGCTTGGCTAAATAAATATGTTTTTATCCTCGACTTGAACACCAAACATTAATTGGAAGGCTGTTCCATAACTGTGGGGCTTTATTAGAGAAACCTCTGCCCCCTGCCGTAGTCTTTAATGCTTGAGGTACCAACAAATTGATCTAAGTAGGCATGGGGGATCGTAATGGTACAGAAGTTCACTCAGATACTGCGGCGTGAGACCATTAAGTGCTTTATACGTCAGTAGTATTTTATAATCAATGCAAGTTTTAATTTGGAGCAGTGTGACTGATTAAAACAGGGCTGTTGTGGTCATATTTTCTAGATTTAGTAAGGACTCTAGCTGCTGCATTCTGGACTAACTGAAGTTTATTTATGCACTTACTCTAACACCCAGACAGTAAAGCGTTACAGTGGTCTAATCTAGATGTGTCAAGTCAAGCTTATTTCCATAGAACTTTTCACAATTGTGAACTAATATGACAAAGAGCAACCAAGAACTGTTGATATTCCTGTATCAGACACGAATGGGAAAACATTCCTCTCCCAGTACTCCAGCAGGTGGTCTTGCCAGTTCCTAGATGTAGCAGTTGTTAAAAAGGAGTTGTTAAAAGGAGACGGGATGCTACACAGTGGTAAAATTGGCTCTGTCTCAACTTATTTGAAACATGTTCTATGTTAAGATATAATTAAATAATGGGTTCATCAGATTTGCAAATCATTGCATTCGGCTTTTATTTACATTTAACCCCACTTTTTTGGAATCAGGGTAATAGGTAGGCTTGCGTTTCAAAGGTTTTGTTCTGGTAAGAATTAAGGAAGAATTAATATTTTGCTATTGTAGACACCATGAATGGACCTTTAAATAATTGTGATGTATATAGAACTTTAACTCCAGTTTATTGGTCCTTGTCTTTGAATTAATGAGTTAAAATTGGAATAATAGTGGCTTATTCTGGCACCAGAGTCACATTAGCAATGCTAATGTTTGTATACCAGTTACTGCTTGATCTTTTTCTTTATTTTCTTGCATCTCAGCAAGTGCTCTTGCATACAGTATACCATGGGAAATTGCTACAAATTGTAACAAAAAGTTACCAAATATAACCCAAACTAAGTAAATAAAGCAGAGCTTGTTGTTTTTCATTCACTCACAATTAAGCCAAGCAGTCGGTGGATGAGAAGGATTAAACATGACCATTTATGATTATTAGTTTGTCCATTTACAAAAACTTTTCAATTAAAAAAGCAGTGACAACATGTGCTGTTATTCCTGCACCATTAGGCACCTGATCTGGATGTATACACCTGATCTGTATACACATTATGCAGCTGATCTGGAGATTAAGTCCCCTCTTTTCAGTTTTAATAACCTTCAATTTTGATTTTCACCAGATTTTGGCTCTTTTAGATCATTAATGAGGTCAGACCTTTGTATCAGGTGAGGCGAGCTTAAGTGCATTCGACATTACAGGTCATCCTAATGTTGTTTAATGTGGTTAAAATCAAGGCTTTTTGCAAGCCACTTTATTCACCATCTTCCACTTCAACTTTTGCACATTATGTTTTTGTGCATAGGGACATTGTCATGCTGGAGCATGTTTGGGCATTGGCCTTTTAGTTCTCTTTAAATAAAATCAAAATTCTTATTTATGGACATTATTACATGTCAATTCCAAAAATATATATATCAGACAGCGAAAGGAAAAAAAAAAAAAAACGTGCAAAATAATATTGTATAAATAAAATATTCTACTTTTGCTTTATAGTAACGTCTATTGACTCACGTTAAATGTCCAAAAAATATTTTAATTACTTTTAACTATGGGTAACACTGTAATGCATTTGAAATATGTTGTTCATATTAACCTGCAAATTTCCAAGAATTCTGGAGCTGATTATGGCTAATGTGCTTATTGTGTGGGGCATAATATTTGAACCATGCAGCCTTTGTACTTGATGTGTAAAATGTCCAACATTAACTTGAGCCTTTGTGTTTTTTTCCAATAGTTTTGATGGTCCAGTCCCGAACTTGCATGTCTTAAAGCAGCTGTCCTTCCAAAGTGGAGATGTGCCTGTGACATTTGCAGTTGTGGACCATGGAGACATTTCATTCTATTGCTTCAAGGAGTTCAAGCTGCCCACTGATGTCTATTGACAGGACTTATGGTATACTTATTTGCCATCGGATAGTGTCAAGAAACCAACTGTACCCGGCAAAGCTGTCATATATAGAAGGGTATTAAAATAAATACATTTTATGGCAGTTTCTTATGCTTATTTACTGGGGTCTTAACCAGTGTAGATGTGTATATGCAGGGCAAATAGCAATTCGTGAAGTAATTGTACAATAATATTTAAACAAGGACAAGGTCATTCTGTTTTAGACAGCCTGCAGGTGGACCTTGGTGTTAGAGAAGAATGAGCTAATTAGGGTGAGCTAAAAAAGAAGCATATGATAATTTAAATAAACACATTTTACAAGTACAGTAAGCTAAGAAATGTACATCAAACAGCAGAAGGCCACAACAGCTTCCATTCCTGTCATCCAAAAAGAAGATTGCAAATAATAAAAAATGTGTGGTTCTAACCAACCTGCACCAGATAACCTCTGCCAACAATACAGAGTTCATTCTTCAAATGTAAACCTTCTGAAGCTGGAAAATTAAGTACCGTAATTTCCTGACTATAAAGCGCACCCTTATATAAGCACTGAATTTGACAAACATTTTTTACATAAATAATCTGCGCCTGTCTACACTGAAACTAATGAACTATACAGGCTTTAACAAAAGACATTAAATGCAATATGTTGCGCTTCTATTAGGAGCATAGCGGTATTTTGGAAATACAGCATGCCACTGCATTCTCCCCGCTATTACTGCGTGTGTGCGTGTGAGACCGAGGATTATGTCCTTTTTATTTTCTGATGCTCATTTCTAAGTTTCTTTCACTAACCCATAACGCTGTTGCCAAGAAAAATAAAAAAAGCACGAGTTTTGGAAACCTGTCTGTGCTTATATGATTTGTGTTGCAACTGAAGTTAGTGAGCTCTCCCTTCACCCAGACTCAACGCGTTACAACGGCTTGTATCTAAACAGTAGCCTACCAAGTAAGTCATTGTTCAATGTCTTCCTCCTTCCTTTCACAACTACAGTGGTACCTTGACTCTCGGGAGTTTATCTTTTGTCATCGTCGTGCGCCACTGGTGGAAGTTTTTCTCCCGTGAGGTGCGTTTTTTTTTGTTTATGTTCGGAAATTTCATTGGTCTAATGTTATGTCGCTCAGTTTTTTGGCTTGAAGTTTGTGAAACCGGGAAAAACCCAGAAAAAGTCCATCAGCCGCTTCGTTGTTTAAGCTGCGGGGTTCAAAACGTGGGAAAAAAGTAGCGGCTTATAGTCCGAAAAATACGGTACTTCCTATAATTCACTAGCATGTAGTACCATTTTTAACAACGGTAACTTGAAGTAAACACCGGTTGGAATTTTTCAGTCTCCCACATTATAATAAATCTGTTTTTTAGACATGCTTAGACTGTATTATCACTGTAAATAAATAAATAAATTCCTCTTCCATGTTTATGTAAGCACTTTTATTTACATGAAACTTGTACATAAAACCTCAAACATCGAAACCACAGAGAATTGGCACCTTAATGTGTAACAACAGTTTTGATCTATTCCATACTGTATATAACCAATTAACTAGCATTACATTAGATAGATTTAATTTCATGTACAGTCGGTCAAGTAAAAATCTTTTTAGAGAGGAAGGCGTTTGGGAGCTGAAAAAAAATTAACACATCCAGTTACAACCAGTATCAGATCAAATGCTATAAATTGCCTTGAATCTAATCACAAATATAAGTGAACAATAATATGCTTAAATTGTTAACAGTGGATATGATATAGAACGGATATGTGGATGAAGTCAGTCGTTATTATATAACGCTCAAAGGCATACAGGAAAATTCATGATTTACATCACATGAAAGCCATAAAAGTCACTTCATAAAGGTCATTTCAAAAGAAAACATATTTAGTACCTTTGACCAGGTATTAACAGATATGAAAGTAAAGTTTTCATATGCTCACTATTATTATGTAAATTACCCATGTTATAAAAAAAAAAACAACACTTCCAAAAAGTTTGAATAAATGTAAAAACATTAGGAACACATAAGAAAAATCTAATAACCTTTAGCCTTGTTTCTATGCCCATGTTTCTGCTGTAAACTCTCTCACTTTAACTGCTAGGAAAAGTAAACTGTACAGAGTTGTACCACACCAGCCCTTTAAATAGAAATATGTTTGTGTAGCGCAAAAGTGTATGTAGTTATCTTAGGGTGGGTACATGGTTTTGTCCCTGTAGAGACTAAAAGACTACATTTATGGTTAATGCCCATTACTACAAATATAACCTTTGCTTCAGCCATATGGAAACTTTTGAATTATTTTTGACACTTCCTAAATGTGTGCTTTGTATAATCTGTAGACGCGTCCCAGCAAGGCAACTCAGAAAGTAAATTCTCCAGTTTTACATTTCCAAACTCGTTTATACAAGATGTAGCAAACCACACAGTGAAAGACAAACATGAAAATTCAATCACAGAATTTCAGTCACATTGAAGCTGTTACAAAAGGCCACTTACTGAGTTTATTAGAGGGTCCATCAGAATGAATACTTTTGACATTATAGAACATTAAATAATTTGAACAAAATATGCTTCTTGCATAGAGAAAAAAATATACAGATACATTTAAGTGCAGATAGTAGATGCTGTAAAACTTTCCAGATCAAACATTTTGTCTAAAATTCAGACATGACATATTCAAGGCTGTATTTGCATGAACATAAAGTTATTTTAAGTCAAAGTAGAAATGTTATTTTACGCTGCTGAGGCTGACTGTGAGACAAAGCGGATCCTCTGAGAGTACAGCAGGTCGATGAAGTAGAGCACTAGATTGGCAAAGGTGAACACTGCCACCACCAGTTTGCTGTCCCATGGACATTTTCCCTGGGGACAATCATCTGGTCGCCCAGGAGAGCCATACTTCTTATCAAAACTGAAGATGGGCCACACCACAGCAGCACTCATGTACAGCAGGACTGCCAGGAAGGTGTATATAATCACAAAGCGGTCGAAGGGCAGTCGCAAAAATACAGTCCTCCCCGAGACAGTCAGGACCACCACCACCACTGTGATCGCAAAGCATAGACTGTAGACCACTACACAGTATTGTGTGGGAATGTGGAGATGGTACTCACTGTCATTTGCCAGAGCACCAAAGATAATGCAAGCATTGAATCCCTGAACTACCTTAAGCAGCCCTGACATGGTGGCCATGTAACCCACTACATGGCCAGGCTTGGCTCTGGTGAGGAGGACCTCGGCACCATAGGCAAATGAACAGACGCTGGAGCACACAGTAACAGCAATGCGGTAGCTCTGCACTTCGCAGCCTTCAGTCGGGCATTCATTACTGAGGAAGTACACAGGGTACACAACAGAAGCTGTAATGTACATTAATGTGGAGAGCATCGCAAAGGCCACTGTGAAATTGTCCCAGGAGATGGGCACACAGCCATGTAGGCGTATCACATCAAGCACAAAGATTAACAAAGTCATGGCGAAACAGAAGCACCAAACGAACATGCAGAATGTGCCATAGCTGGCACTGAAGCCTGCACTGTGAGCCACCAGAGCCATGGTGGTGCAGCCCAATATCAGTTGGCACATGCGAGCTATACCCAGTAGAGACAGCACTGCATCTCTGTTCAGGTAGTGGCCTCCATAAGGATCCATAGTACATATCCTCGTAGTACAGTCTGGATGGATTTAAACGGCTCCTCTTGTAGACTCAGAGATTTGTTCCCAGCACATATGACTCCACAGCCTCGCCCTCAGTCCAGCTCTTTTTTTAGATGCCCTTTAATTACCAATCTCCTTCAGTGCTTGCCTGCCACACTATGTGATCTGGTGTGTGGGATCAGATTTTAAGTTCTTGTATACTGTTAGTCTCTAAACATGAATCATTTTACCTAAAGGTGTTTCATTTCATTATTTCTTTGTTATATTTTATCATTACATAAAAATCCTTGTCAGTTACACTTTTTTAAAAAAAGAACATTTATTTAATACCTTTGACTATGATGTCTAAAGATAGAAACATAAAATATTAATGATGTTCACCATTATTTATGCTCGGTAAATTATCCGTTTTATAAAAAATCCTTCTGTGCAAGCTTCCAGTCCTGTTAATGTAGTTCCTCTTAATGAAGAGAAGATTACAGAAGTTACTTATCCATGCTGAAGAAGAGTCCAAAAAAGTGGAAAAAGTCCTTTCAAGAAATATTCGAAAGAAAAAGGCACAACCTTCCTCCTAGAGTTGCTTCTGTGTCTGAATACTCCTTCAAATGCTCCCACTTGAAAAGCTATGAAGAGTAGGCAACTAAACAGAGTTGTACCAAACCAGTGCTATAAATAGGAACATATGTCTGTGTCAAGCAAAAGTGTATGTAGTTATCTAAGGGTGGGGATATGGTTTTGTCTCTGTAGAGACTAGAAAACTGCAATTAAGTCTCCTAAAGGACATGCACATTAAGCATATATAACATTTGCATTAGCACAAGTCCTAAAAAGGCATATTAGAAAGAAAGGTCTTCACTTTTACATGTTTAAACATTTGTTTTCTATTGAAATGAGACTGCAGAGGAATGGAGTAGCAAACTAAAATTGCACAGTGCACACAATGTACACTATATGTACAAAAGTATTGAGACACCTGACTTTTCCAGCCATATGCGATTCCTCATCTTATCGCAAAATTGAAGGCACACCATTGTGTAGACATCCGTATGTCTCTGGATGCAGTAGCATCTTATTTTATTTTATTTGTATAGCACAAAGCAGCTTTAGACAATTAAATAGAATGAAACAATGCATTTCAGCATAGGAAATTAGTCTCTATAAGTTTATCCCTATATAGTGTTGACAGTGGCAAAGAAAAATATAATAAAATATAACATTATATTTTATATTTTAGCAGTATTTCTGAGAGGAAGGTAGGCTATACTAGATATATAATCTACATGAGCTTCAAAGGAAAAACTAGTCAGTAATCAAAACCCTGATCTTTTACTGCTGCACATGAGGAGAGGATGAGACAGAAGGACCATCCAGAGATCCTCTGTAATCAGAAAACATATTTCTAGCTGTATGTTCTCCTAGCTGAAGTACTTCTATCTGATCTGAATTTAGCAGAATAAAGTTAACAGGCATCCACTGTCTAATGCACATTCCTTAACATTATTAAGCAGATGTTTCTCATCTGGCTTTGCTGAAACCTGCTGAGTTTTATTAGCATAACAACGGTAGCTAATAGCGTGTTTATGAATCATCTTCACTTTACCACGTTCATGAATGTTATTGCTGCAGTATGTAAGTGCGAGCATATCTGCCCTGCTACAACCTTTTCTAGGCTTTGGAGATAGAAAGGAGATGTGATATTGGCCTGTAGGTGGGGTTGAGGTTAGGTTTTTAAATTAAGGGTTTCATAACTGCCAGCTTGAACGATTTAGGTACATGTAGCCAGTGCTAAAAGAAGAATCTATTATTTTTTAAATAGGTTTAATTCACAAATATCTGTTTGTAGGATCAGATAGTGGATCCACTAGACACGTTGATTATTTTGACTTTGAATGGACATTCACTGCCACCCAGATAAGGGTTCCTTTTTGAGTCTGGTTCCTCTCAAGGTTTCTTCCTCAAGCCATCTCAGGATTTTTTTCCTTGCCACACAGTTCTTTTATAATCTCTTTACCTCTGTAAAGCTGCTTTGAGACAGTGTTTATTTTTTAAAAATTACTATATGAATAAATGAATTGAATTAATGCAGAAATTATTGAAATTATTTTGCTGGATTGCATGGGAGTAAAATATTGTAATTGCTATAATTTTTTAGTTTGTGTGAATAAAAGAATGATCTAGGATAATTATAGGGTACAGTGAACTAGCAGTGCTATGAGTTTTCTTTCACTTCGGAGGCTCTCCGTCCATGCTGTTTAGAATAATATCCATTTTGTTTGATGCATTTTATCCACTTAATCTGATCAAGTTCTGTGTAATCAGATGATGATGATCTACTAATAGACAGACAGACGGGCAGACATATAGATCACTTTATTTATCCCAGAGAGAATTTTAAAAAGCTGGTGACTGGGAAATGTTTAATGTGTTTTATATTGTCATTTTTACTCTGTTACCTACCAAAGTGATTTAAAAGGAAGATTTTATTGAAGTGTAAACTTTCAATTTTTCAATTTTGTCTAATGCATTTAAAAAGATTTTCTATTTTATACACTCTCTATTTTCACAGATGCTTTGCACTTAAAGACTGTCTGAAATCTGAAACACATCACCTAATGCTGAATTTCCCTCCTGGAGATGCTTTGTCAGGCCGTAATGCAGTCACGTTAGGTTGCTACTTGTTTTTGTACATGTCGCTTTACGTTTTGGGTTTTAAGTTTTTCCAGTAAAGGAAAAGCATGTTCACTTATGTGATGTTATGTATGTATGTTGACACACACACAAGGAATTTGGTTCCAGCTGTTAGTGACATTCAAAGTACAGACATAAATAACACTATACATTCAGCTTGGACTCTACAAGACAAAACAGACAAGACAAGAAAAAAAAACGACTATACAAGACAATACAGACAATGTGAGACAGTATAGACAGTGATTCAGTGAATCTTTGTGTTAAAACGTTTCTGGATTGCTATCCTAGTTTAGGATAAGGATTATCCCACAGCACTGGTGCAATCAGGTTTATAGCATTTGACTGAATCTGAGTAGATGCTATAATACTGTTTTGTTTGACAGATAATGTGCTATGCTTTGGCTCATGCACCGTTCTTTTCATTCTTTTCCAGTCTGATGTAGGCTTTTTGTTCTTGAGTATATTCAGTAGAGTGCCCTTTGTATTTAGATTCATAAAGGCAGTGATTCCTACCTTTGACAGTGATAAAAAAATGATACATATCTTTGAGTATTCTTGAGTTTTGAGTTTTATAAATGTACTGCCTTATTTATTTGGCCACTCCAAAAGTTTCTACTGTCTCCCTGGTTTGTCTTGCTTGGTTTTTCAGGCATCTTCCCCTGCACTTGCCTTCTTCCCTTGCATTGATAACGCAAGGGATGTGGATCTTTGGATCACATAGTAAGAGCTCTTATTAACAGCTACCAAATACAACAGTAAATTTAACACTTCTATTTCAATACAATAGAATGTATTTTTAATAATGCTTTTAACAATGAACATTGTTTCAAAGCCAGTTTTGTCGAGAAAAATATTCTAATCCACATTATCTAGCGTGTGTTTTAATCAAAATAATATTAATCCAACTAATTGACCTAATAATTAGTATAGAACCTATTAGATATAATAAAGTAGCTTAATTAAACCTATTAAGCATATATTTTAGAGTAGAATTATAGAGTAGAATAGGGTCTGATGAGTGTGTAGGAGAAACAAAAACAATGTACAAGGCAGACTTTAGCATGTTTATTGGAAAAGAAGAGCTTGTGGGCCTCAGCCGCTGCAGAAGACATGGGTGAGCAATCAGGATCAGACTCAGGGGAAGATATGGGAGGAGAATAATGATCAGGTGAGAGAACGGGGGAAGTAGGAGAATAATCAGTTAGGGACCAACATAAAGGATCAGGTGGAGACAGTTGGTTTGTTGCAGGAATGTAAGAGTCGTCATAGTCTTCATTGTCGGTCCGTGTCACCTGGTGATAAACAGTAGGGAGGTCAGACGAGGCCTGTGTGCCCATATCACGCGTAAAAGTACTCTGCATGATGCGAACAGGCAGACAGTGGTTCTCTGGAACTGCTGGGGCTCCTAAGAGCTGGCCTAGAACGTCTGTGAGTTGTAGCTGAATAAAAGAAACCAACAGAGATACGATGTAATAGGATGAAATCACAATGACTAAACATGAAAATGAATATGTGCATGTAGTGATAAAAGTAACAAGCTTATACATTTTATACGAAATGACGTACAACCTATATACTAACATGACTAAGCAAAACAATACAGTTAAGCATATACAAATAAATAAGCTAAGTAAAAAAGAATATTAGCTTGATTTAATGACAGTAGAATAGTAAACAGCAGTATAAAAGAGAATAAAAGCAAAAAACCTACGCATTGCAGATGCAGGAACGCAAAATAGGCGGCAAAATGGTTGAGCACAAAATGAATTAATTAAATTATAACAGAGAAAGGCCGAAAATAATGGTAACTGAGGTAAACAGGAAACCCAAATACAGTGCCCTCCACAATTATTGGCACCCCTGTTTAAGATGTGTTCATGGACTTCTAAAAATTCTTCTTTTTTTTAAAACAACATAGAACCCAAATGCAAAAAAAGATAAAAATCCAACCTTTTATTTAAGTACATTACTTTGGTGGTAAAAAAATCACACATTTAGAATAGAAAAAAAAACTTGAAATATTGTGTGCCACAATTATTGGCACCCCTGATGTAAATACTTTGTACAACCTCCTTTTGCCAACAAGACAGCACTTAATCTCCTCCTATAAGATTTCACAAGATTGGAGAGCACAGAGAGAGGGATTTTTGACCATTCTTCTTTCTAGATCATCCAGTGTCCTGGGTCCTCTCTTATGCACTCTTCTCTTTAGCTCGCCCCACAGGTTTTCGATTGGGTTGAGGTCTGGGGACTGAGATGGCCATGGGAGGACCTTGAGTTTGTGACTGCTGAACCACTTTTGTGTAGATTTTGCCACATGTTTTGGATCATTATCCTGCTGAAAGACCCAATGACGACCCATCTTCAGCTTTCTGGCAGAGGCCATCAGGTTTTTATTTAAAATATCCTGGTACTTCAAAGCGTTCATAATGCCATGCACCCTAACAAGGTTCCCAGGGCCTTTGGAAGAGAAACAGGCCCACAGCATCACAGATCCTCCACCATACTTCACGGTGGGCATGAGGTGCTTTTCGGCATACTCATCTTTTGTTTTACGCCAAACCCACTTAGAGTGTTTGTTGCCAAAAAGATTAATCTTAGTCTCATCTGACCAAAGCACACGATCCCAGTTGAAGTCCCAGTACCGCTTAGCAAACTCCAGACGTTTACGTTTGTGAGTGTTAGTGAGAAAAGGCTTTTTCCTTGCATGCCTCCCAAACAGCTTGTTGGCATGTAGAGAGCGTCTGATGGTTGTTTTGGAGACTTTGTGACCCCAAGATGCCACTCTTTGATGCAATTCTGTGACGGTGAGCTTGGGAAATTTTTTTACTTCTCTTACCATCCTCCTCACTGTGCGTTGTGGCAAGATAAACTTGGGACCTCTTCCAGCCTTGTTTGTCACTGTTCCAGTTGTTTTAAACTTCTTAATGATTCCTCTTACTGTAGATACCGGCAAGTTAAGGCGAGTGGCTATTTTCTTGTAGCCACTGCCTGACTTATGAAGGTCGACACACATCTGCCTTACTTGAATGGTGTGTTCTCTTGTCTTTGCCGTGTTGACAAATGGGTGAGAGAATTAGGCCTCTGTGTCATTTTTTTTTTTTACCACCAAAGTAATGTACTTAAATGAAAGGTTGGATTTTTCTCTTTTTTTGCATTTGGGTTCTATGTTGTTTTAAAAAAAGGGAGAATTTTTAGAAGTCCACGACCACATCTTAAACAGGGGTGCCAATAATTGTGGAGGGCACTGTATGGAATCACAGGAATGGGTGGAGAACCAAGGTTCGGAGATAAGAGGTACTGGACAAAACAAGAAAAGGAAGGTGATACCGAGAAAATAAGGTGAAGAAATTAGAAAAATAAAGGTGTCATGTGACTTTAGGGTATAAATATGAGTGTGTGCAAAGTGTGTGTGCTTGGTCATTTTGATGTGATGGAGTGACCACCTTCTATGAGCTCATTTGAACTTGACGGCAATAAAGTAGTTTTGCTTTTACTCTTCCAAGACTGAAGACCTTTCATCGGCTTTTAAGGCCTATTTCATTTTATTTTATTATTATTTAGTGTAACATTGGGAATCAACTGCAACAAAGAATCCACCCGTGATGTGTCTGCTCAGAGACGGGTTCTGAGTTCCGACATTTAACAGAAATAAATAAATTCTGAATGTATATATTGGTTATAAATATAAAACCAATAAACTCCATAGCTTTTATTACTGTAATTTGTCATGAAATAAGGAAAACATAGCTGGCCAAGCATCAGTCAAAGCCTGAGAAAATATATGATGTAAAAGAAATGACTGTAATAAGGCCTTTCCTTCGGCTTTATTTTGAAGAACCCAGGCATTATAAATGCACAAGCCAGTGCACTCTTAGTGCCGGTCCCAAGCCTGGGTAAATGGGGAGGGTTGCATTAGGAAGGGCATCCAGGGTAAAACATGTGCCAAATCAAATATGCGGATCACAAATGAGAATTTCATACCGGATCGGTCGAGGCCCGGGTTAACAACGACCGCCACAGGTATCGTTAGCCAACAGGGTACCGGTGGAAATTGGGCTACTGTTGGCCGAAGGAGGAGGAGGAGAGGAGGAAGATGTCTACAGAGACGGCAGGGAAAGGAGCAGTGTAGGAGAGTGGAGGTTCGGGTTGGTACTATGACAGGTAAAGGGAGAGAGATAGCTGATATGATGGAGAGGAGAAAGGTAAATATGTTGTGTGTTCAGGAGACCAAGTGGTAAGGGAGTAAGGCCAGGAACATTGGAGGTGGATTTAAACTGGTTTATCATGGTGTGGATGGAAAGAGAAGTGGTGTAGGGGTGATTCTGAAGGAGGAGTACAGTAAGAGTGTAGTGGAGGTGAAGAGAGTTTCTGATAGGGTGATGGTGAAGGTGGAAGTTGAAGGGATGATGATAAATGTCATCAGTGCCTATGCTCCACAAGTTGGCTGTGAGATGGAGGCAAAAGAAAGATTCTGGAGTGAATTAGATGAAGTGGTAGATGGTGTACCTAGGAAAGAACAATTGGTGATTGGGGCGGACTTTAATGGGCATGTAGGTGAAGGGAACAGAGGTGAAGAGGAGGTGATGGGTAGGTTTTAAGGAGAGGAATGTGAAAGGGCAGATGGTGGTAGATTTTGCTAAAAGGATGGAAATGGCAGTGGTGAACACTTATTTTAAGAAGAAGGAGGATCATAGGGTGACGTATAAGAGTGAAGGAAGGTGCACACAGGTAAACTATGTTCTATGCAGGAGATGCAACCTGAAGGAGATTGGAGACTGTAAGGTGTTGGCAGGGGACAGTGTAGCTAGACAGCATCGGATGGTGGTCTGTAGGATGGTTTTGGAGGCGAAAAAGAAAAGGAGGAGAGTAAAGACTGAAAGAAGAATAAGATGGTGGAAGCTAAAGAAGAAAGAGTGTAGTGTGAGGTTCAGGGAAGAAGTCAGACAGGGGCTCGGTGGTTGTGAAGAGGAGCTGGATGATTGGGCAACTACTGCAGGAGTGATGAGGGAGGCAGCTAGAAAAGTACTTGGTGCGACATCTGGAAATAGAAAGGAAGACAAGGAGACGTGGTGGTGGAATGAGGAAGTGCAGGAGAGCATAAGGAGAAAGAGGTTGGCAAAACAGGAGTGGGATCGACAGAGTGATGAGAAAAGTAGGCAGGAGTACAAGGAGATGCGGCAGCAGGTAAAGAGGGATGTGGCGAAAGCCAGGGAAAAGGCATATGAGGAGCTTTATGAGAGGTTGAACTCTAAGGAAGGAGAAAATAATTTATACCGATTGGCCAGGCAGAGGGACCGAGCTGGGAAGGATGTACTGCAAGTAAGAGCAATAAAGGATGAGAGGGAAATGTGCTGACTAGTGAGGAGAGTGTGTTGAGATGGTGGAGGGAGTATTTTGAGCAGCTGATGAATGAGGAAAATGAGAGAGAGAGAAGGTTGGATGATGTGGAGTTGGTGAAGCAGGATGTAGATTGGATTAGTAAGGAGTAAGTAAGAGCAGCGATTAAGAGGATGAAGAGTGGAAAGTCGGTTGGACCAGATGACATACCTGTAGAAGCGTGGAGATGTTTAGGACAGATGGCATTGGAGTTTTGAACCAGATTGTTGAACAGGATTTTGGAAGGTGAAAAGATGCCTTAGGAATGGAGAAGAAGTGTGCTGGTACCGATCTTTAAGCATAAGGGAGATGTGCAGACCTGCAGTAACTACAGGGGAATTAAGTTGATCAGTCACACCATGAAGTTATGGGAAAGAGTAGTGGAAGCAAGGCTGAGAGAAGAGGTGACCATCAGTGAGCAACAGTTTGGTTTCATGCCAAGGAAGGATTTGAGGGTGTTGATGGAGAAGTATAGAGAAGGACAGAAGGAGGTGCATTGTGTGTTTGTGGATTTAGAGAAAGCGTAAGACAGAGTGCTGAGAGAGGAGTTGTGGTATTGTATGAGGAAGTCAGGTGTGTCCGAGAAGTATGTGAGGGTGGTGCAGGACATGTATGAGGACAGTATGACGGCAGTGAAGTGTGCAGTGGGTACGACAGACTGGTTCAGGGTGAAGGTTGGACTGCATCAAGGATCAGCCCTGAGCCCTTTCCTGTTTGCAGTGGTGATAGACAGGTTGACGGACAAGGTCAGACAGGAGTCTCCCTGGACTATGATGTTGTGATTTGTGGTGAGAGTAGGGAGCAGGTCGAGAAGAGCCTGGAGAAGTGAAGGTATGCACTGGAGAGAAGGGGAATTAAAGTCAGAAGGAGTAAGACAGAATACATGTGTGTGAATGAGAGGGAGAGCAGTGGTGTGGTGCGGTTGCAGGTAGAAGAGGTGGAGATGGTGGAGGAGTTTAGGTACCTGGGGTCAACAGTGCAAAGTAATGTAAAGTGTGTTAGAGAAGTGAAAAAAAGAGTGCAGGCAGGGTGGAGTGGGTGGAGAAGAGTGACAGGAGTTATTTGTGATAGTAGGGTATCTGCAAGAATGAAAGGGAAAGTTAATTGGTTTGTGGTGAGACCTGCAATGTTGTATGGATTAGAGACAGTGGCATTGAGTAAAAGACAGGAGGTGGAGCTGGAGGTAGCAGACGAGGATGGACAAGATTAGAAATGGATGTGGTGAGGGAAGACATGCAGGTAGTTGGTGTGAAAGAGGCAGATGTAGAGGACAGGGTGGTATGGAGATGGATGATCCGCTGTGGCGACCCCTAATGGGAGCAGCCGAAAGAAGAAGAAGAAAAAGAAGATGATAATCTTGATAAATAAAAATAATAATAATTTTTCTAGACAAGGATCTGCATCACAAGGTGCAGACAACAAGCATTTACGCTGATTGACTTACATGCTATCATTGGCACATATGTACTGCAGGCAGTCATTAAGTGATATATTTATTATGAATTCTAGATTGTATGAAACTTGTTTAAGCCACTCAGTCTTTTTTATTGTACATTTGCATTTGCCCCACGGGCCTTTCGTATATTTAATAAACAATAAATAACAATTTTGGTGCACTGTAGTGAAGATGCATATGAGGCCAAATTAAGGTTAGAATCAGACACGAGCCTGCATATACACAAGGACAAGTAAAAATGTTCTTTAAAGAGGCAACAAGAAATTTTCATTGATCAAAACTTTCAGTAAACTCCAAAAGACCTCAAGAAATCAATAACCAGAGAACCTTAACACCTGACTATGTCTCCAGTCAAGTCAGCAGAATACTATAAAAAGCATTCATGCAAAATAGATGTGAGGCATTTTGTTTGGCTGCCTGGCTTTCATTGGAGGTTTGTGTTTTATTTTTAGATGCCACCGGCTTGCTGACTTACCTCACAAAAAAGCCCCTGGCCCGATTCATGTGGCGAGGGTATGCACCAGGGCAAGGCTGGAAATGATACACTAAAGAGTAAGGAAACATTACTCATTTTAACATGCTGCAGTCCTTTCCCTTATATTATACATATATATATATA
>MU541276.1:266217-336429 GCA_024362625.1 Silurus asotus | reverse complement strand
TATATATATATATATATACACACACACACACATACAGACACACAGACACACAGACACACACACAAATTAGAAAGATAGATATTGACAGAAGTACAAACATTTTTTACATTTTAGCAACATTGCTGCATTGTTTCATTGCTGTTTTAGGGTATTAGTTAATTATGTTTTCTTCGTCTTCTTTAGCCATTCCGATGTAGAACTTCAATCCCAAAAGAAGTTGGGACACAGTGTAAAATAAAAATAAACCAAGAATGCAAGGATTTGAAAATCTGATAAAAAGATTTTTATGCACAATAGAAAATAGCAAATGTTTGAACTGAGGAAATGCATAATTAAAAAAAAAATGTAAACAGCTTTTTACGCTGTTAAAGAGTTGGATTCTCATGCTAAATATCTCAAAACATTATTTGGATGTATGACAAAGTATTTCTGTGCCTCATACACTTGGTTTTGTATAAGTTTTTCTTTATTATTTTAGTCCTCCATGACATCAGGTAGGGTGTAATTACTTTTATGGCACTCCACCCAAAAGAGTGCATGAACACAGCAAACAAAGTGAGAACAAGTGCACTGCTATCAACAGTAACAGGACTTGCTTGTTTTTGTTTCTTCTTTTTTGTAGACACGTCCTGCTAAATTCATTTCTGCTCTTGATGTTTCAGACTCAGGATCTGAGTCTGGATCATGTATGTATCGCTGAATCTGGTTGTTAGCCATAATCAATTTAAGACTATTAAGTTTTTGTTTTGACTTTTGCGTGGAGCACAGCTGTTTTCAAATAAGAATAAATCTGTTACTTTCTTTTATAAATCTAATAAAACTAATGATCCTCTGAGATATAAAGGATGCAATACTACTCTATAGGTACTCAACATCTGTGGTCATGAAGTCATTAGAGAGACTGGTGTTGGCATTATCTGAAGGACATCACTGAAATTTTACTGAGCAAACAGGTCTGTGGATAATGCCAACTAGCCCAGACCAGACTAGCCCAGGTCTCTGTTTTAGCTTAATTTGTTAATGGATCACCAGCATCCTGACTAGCAACAGTTAGTGCGACTGGGAAAATTCATGTCAAACATCCGAACTATCGGCACTGATGCCCCCCCCCCCAGGGATGTGATGTCTCTCCACTGCTTAGGGATTATGACTGTGACAGACATATTTTCTTTAAAAAAAAAAAACAGTCCATGGTCTGAGGAGAATCAAGGGGATTTACGGCATTTGACAGACACCCTTATCCAGAGCAACTTACATTTTATTACATTCATACAACTGATGATGCTTGATATGACTGAGATTTGAACTCACACCCTTCAGATCAACAATCCAACACTTTAACCAATAAGCTACCACCTACTTAGGAGAGGAGCGTTGTTCCATTTGTATCTGATACATGATTCTAGTTGTTCAACATTCCTGGATCCTCTTTGTCGTATTTTTCGCTTCATGATGTGCCAAATGTAAAAGATCTGGACTGCAGACTGGCCAAATCAGCATCCTGACTCTCCTACTACAAAACCATGCTATTGTAATAGATGCAGTATACGGTTTAGCTAAAATATGCATGGCCTTCTCTGTAAAAGATGTGGTCTGGATAAAAGCATATGCTGCTCTAAAACCTGTATTTACCTTTCAGCATTAATGGTGACTTTCCAGATGTCAAAGCTGCCCAATCCATAGGCATTAATGCACCCCCATACCATCAGAGATGCAGGTTTTTAAACTGAGTGCTGATAACAAGCCGGATGGTCCCTCTCCAGTGGAGGATTCAGTGACCATGGCTTCCAAAAATAATTTTAATTTCTATTCAGGTTATGTGCACATTAATCGGTTGAGGCAGCAGTTGAGTGATCGATCAATCAACTGATAAGATAACAGCTAACAAGATAACTAGAAAAGATAGATAGCTAGAAACACAGGCAGCTTTATTAACCCTAAGAGAAATTGACTCTACAACAGCTGCAGATAAAGTAAAAGTAAATTAATATTAAAAAACAAATGAAAAAATATTAACAATTTTTTGTAAAAAGATTGTTGAATTATCATACACAGTTTCCTCTCACACATATTAATCTCTATTATGCTCCGCTGGAGTGAAAAATGTGTTGCTCAGCTCCATGCATAGACCTCAAACCTTTCTGTTCATTATCAATTTATTGATCAGAATATTATGGCATCAGTGTGTGATGGCCTGTTTGATTATTTGTACTCCAAGATTTTCAGTAAACACGAGTTAATGCCATCTTGCTCATGTCACTCTATTGAACTCTTGCCTCGCCTGCCATGTACCTTCTCTAATGTCTGCTGTTAAAAGGTTCATTTAGGTTCTGTTAAGAATGTCTATTATATATGATATTGCTTAAATCAAGATCAGTAGTTGTAAAAACGCTATAGCAAAATAGAAGAGCATAAACATATCCTAATCTCCAAATTTTAAAACAATTATGAAATACAATACAAACGGAACTGTAGAAATATTTGTTGATTTACAGAATAGTGTCTTTTGTACAATCTTTCTGGAAGGTTCATTCAGGGTTTTTTAATTTGTTCATCCCTGCCTTTTGCTGCTCTTTTCGCTCCATAATCTGCCTCTTTAGTTGGCGGTAAGCGTGGACAACCCTTTCATGTTCTTCCTTAATTATCCTCTGTCTTGCCATAGACGGCTTAGCTGTTGACACATCAGTGTGGCCAAGCATAGAACTCAGAAGAAGATTGTTGGAGGCCTTCTAGAAAAAAAATCACGAAACATAAAAATATTAAAACTTTAGTATCAAGAAAAGTCATAATACATCTTTAATTGAATTTTTTTTAAATAGCTTCTCATAAATGAAGACAAGATTTCAGATATAGCTTACCTGGGATTTCACAGGAGCCTTCTTTGGTTTAACAGTCAGTTCTGGAGGTGCCATTACAACCTCTCCAAACTGTACTTTATCTTTAAAAAAGAAAGAAAGAAAACAAATTAAACATAAGACGTGACTGTGTATAAGATAAAATAAAATTTAAATAAATAGTAATCGTTATATCATATCATATCATATATATATATATATATAATGTTAATAAGTGGAAGTGGATACATGCCTACAAATATCTTATTTTCCACAAACTTCTCTTTCTTGACTTTTTTCTTACGCTGACATCTTCCTTTTTTAGACCTTAACAGAAAGTGCACACAAAACAAAAAGATCAATCAAAAGGACTTCAGCAATAAAAATTATTAGTACAATGTTAGATGTAGACAAAAACTAACACTTCTTTATTAATCTCTTTGTTGGAAGTTGAAGTTGTTGTTGTTTTCTCCTTCACGTTTTGCTCAGGACGTCTATCTGGCTGGTTTTTGGTGAGAAACAAAACACGCTGTGTTTCTTGGGACATGCGCTGCAGGTAATTCTTCTCTGACTCTTTCTTTCCCCTCCGAAAGTGTGGAACTCTGATGTGTTCCTGCTCATTGATCTCTGTCTGTGCCTTGGGCTTTTTCGCTATAGTAAAGAAAAGACAAGAAGGTTCAAAGTATTACTTTCATTAAACATTGCAGTGAAAGACCATTCAAAGACAAACTGTATGAATGCAAAAAAAATAAAAAAATAAAATAAACATATGACACACAGACATTTACTGTATGTAGAATTACTGAGAATAACAGAAAAACAAGAGCAGGTCAACATGAACCACCTTTTACTAACTAAAGAGGCATTTTTTCCTCCTCAAGTCAAATCTGTAGATTTAGAAAGGAGCTGTTAGACAATGAATAAACTGACAAGGAAATCAACTCAGTTTATGTGAAAAGACTCTAATGTTACTCCTAGCACAACAATCTATAAATAGAATGATATTAATGAGTCAAACACTGATTTATATCTATTAAAATGATCATGACCCCAAAACCGTTTCAACTTCTTAAAAAATAACCGTGTTGTGGCACGTTAGTCAGGAGTTTCTTCCATCATTTATTCCTCTCAAAATGTTCTGCTTGCTGTTGATCTGATGCAGAACTGTGTCATTCAACACAATCAAAACAATTGGTGGCTTGCTTAAAATGCTAAATTTTGCAAAATGTAGTTGAGTAAAAAAAATAAAAAAGAATCAATAAAAAAAGAGTTGACTTTGAAATGTAGTAAAGTTAAAGTAAAAGTCTCCCCAAATGGAAACTCTTCAGTAAAGTACAGATATGTTAAAAAGGTTAGTACACTAACTAATTAGATTTTTGTCAACCACTGCAATTAGATCACACAATGTGCCCACAGTTTGCTAGCTAAAGTTGTCCCCTTGCACTTGCATGCCTCAACAAAGGGACTTTGGGAGTCAGTCATATAGTTGGCCCATGGGCTAAAACGACTCATCAAAAGCTTTAAATTGTATTAATTCAGTTCAATAACTATTGAGTAAATTCCATTACAATAACAACATTTACTTATATACAGTGCCCTCCACAATTATTGGCACCCCTGTTTAAGATGTGGTCGTGGACTTCAAAAAAATTCTCCTTTTTTTTTTTTAAAAACAACATAGAACCCAAATACAAAAAAAGAGAAAAATCCAACCTTTCATTTAAGTACATAACTTTGGTGGAAAAAAAAAAAATTGAAATCATGTGTCCCACAATTATTGGCACCCCTAACAATTCCTCTGAAAAATTTTACTGTTTTTTTAAAATATATTTTTCTGTAGTTGCTAAGGTTGGTCAGGGTATCTAGGGACTTTTAATTAGTAATTCATGATTTCCTGTTTCCCTGGGGTATAAATATGACGTGACACAGAGGCCTAATTCTCTTACCCATTTGTCAACATGGCAAAGACAAGAGAACACACCATTCAAGTAAGGCAGATGTGTGTCGACCTTCATAAGTCAGGCAATGGCTACAAGAAAATAGCCACTCGCCTTAACTTGCCGGTATCTACAGTCAGAGGAATCATTAAGAAGTTTAAAACAACTGGAACAGTGACAAACAAGGCTGGAAGAGGTCCCAAGTTTATCTTGCCACAACGCACAGTGAGGAGGATGGTAAGAGAAGTAAAAAAATTTCCCAAGCTCACCGTCACAGAATTGCATCAAAGAGTGGCATCTTGGGGTCACAGAGTCTCCAAAACAACCATCAGACGCTCTCTACATGCCAACAAGCTGTTTGGGAGGCATGCAAGGAAAAAGCCTTTTCTCACTAACACTCACAAACGTAAACGTCTGGAGTTTGCTAAGCGGTATTGGGACTTCAACTGGGATTGTGTGCTTTGGTCAGATGAGACTAAGATTGAGCTTTTTGGCAACAAACACTCTAAGTGGGTCTGGCGTAAAACAAAAGATGAGTATGCCGAAAAGCACCTCATGCCCACCGTGAAGTATGGTGGAGGATCTGTGATGCTGTGGGCCTGTTTCTCTTCCAAAGGCCCTGGGAACCTTGTTAGGGTGCATGGCATTATGAACGCTTTGAAGTACCAGGATATTTTAAATAAAAACCTGATGGCCTCTGCCAGAAAGCTGAAGATGGGTCGTCATTGGGTCTTTCAGCAGGATAATGATCCAAAACATGTGGCAAAATCTACACAAAAGTGGTTCAGCAGTCACAAACTCAAGGTCCTCCCATGGCCATCTCAGTCACCAGACCTCAACCCAATCGAAAACCTGTGGAGCGAGCTAAAGAGAAGAGTGCATAACAGAGGACCCAGGACACTGGATGATCTAGAAAGATTGTGCAAAGAAGAATGGTCAAATATCCCTCTCTCTGTGTTCTCCAATCTTGTGAAATGTTATAGGAGGAGATTAAGTGCTGTCTTGTTGGCAAAAGGAGGTTGTACAAAGTATTAACATCAGGGGTGCCAATAATTGTGGCACACATGATTTCAAGTTTTTTTTTCTTTTCTAAATGTGTGATTTTTTTTACCACCAAAGTAAATGTACTTAAATAAAAGGTTGGATTTTTCTCTTTTTTTGCATTTGGGTTCTATGTTGTTTTAAAAAAAAAAGGAGAATTTTTAGAAGTCCACGACCAATAATTGTGGAGGGCACTGTATATATATTGTTGATTGTGTGATCTAAGTCCTGATTTAATAGTCAAGTGTAAATTCTTATTATATTTATGCAGTTGTCTTTTTTTACTTTTATTGTTATCAGGTTTACATAAAGCATGTAGCTTTCTAAAATTCATATTCAAATAAAACATTTTCCTGAATCTAATTCCATGTAATATTAGTATTTTCCCAAGATTATTATATTTGCATACAATTGTTTCCACCGAAGTTCTTGGCACCTGTAGTTATTTGAGATTTCCTCCTAATAAGGATCTAGTGTTTTGTCTGAGGTTTTGGGCAAGTTGCTTTCATTTTTCCTCATGTTAAGAAGGACAAAGTGGCATGGTCACCAAAAAAAAAGCATGGTCCCCAAAAAAAAAAAAAAAAAGCATGATAACATGAAATGTGGGGTTAAGGAAAAGATACAGTATCTTACAATAGAAAGTACACCTCTCAATTTCAGCAACCATTTTCATATTTTAAAGGGACAATACTAGAGAAATAAGGAAGCTGGAGGTGATGGAGTGGCCAAGTATGTCTCCAGACATAAGCCCTATTGAGTACCTGTGGGGCATCCTCAAGCAGAAGGTGGAGAAGCTCTGTGATGCCATTATAGAGGAGTGGAAGAGGATCCCAGCAACAACCTGTGCAGCTCTGGTGACATCCATGCCCAGGAGGAGTTTACTTTGTGTACTTACTTTTTTTGAGGACTGTAAATCTATACTGCTATACAAGCTGCATTTCATTTCTATAGTATTGTCCCTTGAAAAGATGAAAATAGTTGCTGAAATTTGAGGGGTGTATTCACTTGCGTAAGATACTGTATATATCAACATTGGTCCTCAACAATAAAAAGCTTCCATTCAATATATTTTTTCATGCATTTCATCCGTGCATTTGCATTCATAATCTCAAAATGAAGTGTAAATAACCACCAATAATTGTATATCCTTGGATCATGCAGAGTATATTTCTGTCTGATTATTTTCCGGTCATTGTTTTATTTATTTTTATAACCAAAATTTGTGCTTCATTGTACTAATTAACATTTCAGAATAATCTACAAGTTAGCAGAATCATATCCGATATTCTAAAATGTCCTGCAGGAAGTGAGGCCATATCTAAAAGGCTTGATGATCACATGCCCAGTGTTTAAAAAATACTCTTATGAAAACATTTTTGCTCTTTTCTCTGGAACTAAGTCTGGATTCTTTTGATTTCTGACATGATGATTTTTTCACTAACCATGCAAAATGTCAAAAATTCTAAATTTCTGCATATTTATAAGCAATAAGTTATTGGGTTTTTGAAGTATTTAAGTCTTTTCTGTAATATTCCTCGGAAGCTTGTACATTTCTGCCACATAATTTTTTTTGGACTTAGCTGTTTTAGCTCATATCATTCTCAGACTGTTGGTAAACCACCACCTGAGACACTGTCTAGCAGTGCCCTAAGAACAATAAAATGCAGTTAGTAACCAACCAGGTGTTAAAAAAAAGGCAAACAGATTTAAATAACTACATTTCAGATACAATATAATAATAATAATGAGTTTGTAATTCTAAACAGTGTGATGGATACTAGAAAAGGAAATTAAGAAGACTAATGGTGCAGTGGCCCGGGTTCAATCCCCGGTCAGGGAACCGAACCCAGCCATTAGGGTTCCACAAGCCAGTGCACTCTTAGTGGCGGTCCCAAGCCGGGATAAATGGGGAGGGTTGCGTTAGGAAGGGGAATCCAGCATTAAAACGTGCTAAATCCAACATGTGGATCATGAATACGGATGATCCGCTGTGGCGAACCCTAATGGGTGAAGCCGAAAGAAAGTTTATGGTGCAGTAAACAGATAGAAGTAGGTAGGGAAGCCTGCAATTTGATGCAGGAGGTACATTTAGTAAATTACAGTAAATGGAGATGTGCAAATAGCAATAATATGCAAATAATGTAATAATGTGCAAATGATGAAATACAACAAAAATGATCCATAACTGATAATTGCAGTGAGGTGCATGTGTTTCTCAAAACATTCAATGTTGCAATTTTAGGGGTTTTATTTGACACCAACATGAAGATATTCTATCTTTCCTTTTTCCATTGAGTCTACAAAAGATTTCTAAAAGTTGCTCTATGTAAGGCAGTCATCATTTGCACTAAAATGAACAATGTCCTAAGGCAGGGGTGTCCAATCTTTTCCACAAAGGATACAGGTTTTTTAATCCAACTGAGCAAGTTCACACCACATTCTACCGGTTTATATCTAATGATTTTCAATGACTATCGGGGATGGCCCTGGATTAGTTAAAATGAAAACCTGCACCCACACCACCACTTGGTGAAAAGGATTTGACACCCCTGACCCAAGGGATATCTCAAAAAAAAAGGGAAAGAGGTTGTGTCTACTGTACTCGTCCTGCAAATCATACCTCTCATCATTTTCTTCAGTTTACTGGATCCCATATTCATTTTCTCTTTGCTTTTCATAATTGCACGGAGTTGAAACGGGATCTGCTCCAGATGTTCATCTGGTCGAGGTTTCACGTCATTTTTCTTCTTCCACTTCTTTCTAATAGAAGAAAAAAAAAAAAAAGTTGTGTTGCACAACCCTTGAATTTGATAAACTAAGATAAAACAGCACAATGTATAAGAACACTTTATACTTTACAATGATGTTAGTTTAATATTTGAACCACCACAATGCATTCTTCCAAATTGTTATGGCCATCAAAATACATAACTCCTCCCTCTGTGTGTTAACCGCTGCTTTACGATATAGATGTTATATGTTAATTACAATAATGCATAGTTATATGTTATATTTATATATTGTCATGCCACACTTATACATTGTTGATACCTTGGGCAATTGTGTGCAATAATCTCAGTGCAATAATTATTAGTTACGTGTGCAATAACATTTATAACTATTATTGTAGTCTGACTTTCTTTGCCATCTGTTTTTTTATTGCTGCTGCAAATTACATGTCTCTTAATATGTATATTTATTTATATTTCTTATTTTTACTTTAATCTTTACTTGATCTTTTACTGTGAGCAACAGCAACCAAACTATTTCCATATGGGATCAATAAAGTATTCCTATTACACCCATGTGAATACAAAACCCAATGTTTTCTATATAAACGTTGCAAGGATATCCATTCTGTCTCAGCCAGACTGCCAGCTAGGTGACGACCATGCAAAAGTAAATATGATTAATTAGACCAGGCCACCTTCAGCCAATGGTCCAGTTCTGATGCTCTTGTGGGCATTATCGTAGGCAGAGGTGGGATGTAACAAAATGCAAATACTTTTTCTGGTATCAGTACTGCACTATTTATTTTTCAGACAACTTTTTACTTTCACTCGTTAAATTTTTAACAAATTTCTGTACTTTCTACTTCTTATATTTTTCCAGGCTCATTAGTTTAGTCTGAGTCTATTTGGTGAAATGATGGCTTTCAGTCCTTCAACCTATTTCTTGTCATTGTGCGGCTTTTTCGATCTACCACTGGGGTATCATATCCTGGCTCTCACACACCAGAGACATAGGCTAGTTTACGAAGCTAACAATGAGCAAGGCAGAAGGCAATGTGGATAACATGGATGAGACAGAGGGAGTCAGTGATGTAAACATGACTGAGAACAGAGACATGATCACCTGATCAACATCATCTTTTCTCTGCTTGTGTTCTATATGGTGGAAGTTCTGCCTGGATACATTCATTAGATACATTCATTAAGTAACAAAATATGAAATTCTTTTGTATTAATATATTAATATGATGTGAGGTCCAGTTACCAGAGTGACATTAAAACAGGTAGTGGTAATGGCACATGTCAGAGCCCAAACTTCTTTCCTTTAACTTGAGTGAAAAAGTCTAGTCAGTACTTCAACTTTTACCAGAGTCTTTTAAACATGAGTATCTGTACTTCTAGTTAATTGAGGGATGTGTCTGGTCCAGTCCCACAAATGTGCTTCCTGTTACAAACCACACTGTGATTCTGATTGGATTTCAGGTGTGCATTTTTTTAATAGCCCAATGAATCAGTGAAATGTTTTGTTTAATAACATTTGTTCGATTTTGGTGTTTTGGTGTTAGAAATATGTAACGTATTACATATAGGAATCTGTCCTAAATCATACACAGATATAAATATATAAAATTAGATATGTTAATAGGCTTTGTAACTGTGAACTATAATTGTAAGTGATGTTCAAGACGTGTCGTTATTTTCCTACAATCTTCTGTCGCACAATATCCTTAGACCATACAAACACGTGCTAACATTACCTGAACTCAAAACAACTAAAAGCCAAAATTCGTCGCACAACCTAACAAATGTATAGTCGTCCACGTGTTGTAATCAGTCCTACCTTTGATTCAGGTCTTCAGTTTGCTGATTAGATACTTTTGAGGCTGTAGCTCGATTGTTTTTGCCCATGTTAGCAACTTCTTCATACCCAGTGTTATCACCCGGTCCACGTCCCTTGCCTCATTTGTTCTGCGCATGCGTTCGGAGTTGTAAAGTCTGGCATACGCAATTCGCTAAACGCATGCGCCGTAGCGACGACGTGACCCGAAGCGTCCAGCGTAGTTTTGGGGCGGAGTCAAATCCACCGCCTATTCGCAAAACGTCTCATGCTACAAAACTTGAGAGCCACGAGTATTATAGGCAAAAGCAAACCATGTAATTCGGACTTTTATCATACCGTAAAAATAATAACGTTAAATAAGTTTCGAAGAGATTTTAGTTATGAATAAGATTGAATGTGTTTTTATTTCACTTCGTTCTATCAACTCGTGCTTTCTCAATTTCATGAGCAGTTTCCAAATTCTTTTTGTAACTGGATTATTTCCTGAATTCGGTTCCTTTTGGCCATCATAACACATTTTTACATCAGTTCTTGTCTAATCATGATAGGGAGAAAAAAAAACACTTGTCCACCATGTTAAAAACTGATGAATTAAATATTACACAGATTTGGGGATCCTGTGTAGTTTAAATAAAAAAAAAAATGTAATGATTTGCAAATCCCATAAACCATATTTTATTCACATTAGAGAAGAAAATATTTAATGTTTAAACTTTAAATTGTACCAATAAGTAAAAAAAATAGGCAATTTTTAATTTGATGGCTGCAACACGTTTCCACAAAGTTGAGACAGGGTCTACTTCACCACGGTGTAGCATCTGCTCTTCTTAGAACAACAATCTGCATGGGTTCAAGCCACGGTATCCCCAAGCTGCCACTCTTGGGCCCTTGAGCAAGGCAATCAACCCTCCCTACTCCAGGGGCGCCCCATCATGGCCGACCCTGCGCTCTGACCACAGCCTCCGAGCAAGCTGGGATATGCAAAGAACAAATTTCACTTTGCTGTAATGTATATGTGACAAATAAAGGCTAATCTATTTGTTTTTTAATCTGGGAACTGATGAAACTACTTGCTGTAGCTTTGGGAGAGGACTGTTGTGCCATGTTCTACAGTTTTTTAATGCAATTAATAATTGTGAAAAAGTGATTCTCAAAACTGATTTACCCTCACTATTAGTTAAACTAATCTCACTTTGCATGAATTAAAAACAGATTCTGAATACATAAGATTTAGTTTATTAATAGATAATCAGATATTTTGTTACATACATCAATATTTACATTACACACACACACACACACACACACACACACACACACACACACACACACACGTGCAAGATGCTTCTGCACTTGTTGCACTAATGTTGCTTGGCTGACCAGAAAAGTTCAGTTGATTGTCACTGCTGGTTCCAGCAGTGGTACTCAGACGGGAATCAGAAATCCAAAAGCTGCAGAGAGATTTTCAACTCATGAGTTTTGATACAAAGTGAAAAGGCAGATGGCATGCAATGTATTTAATAAGATCGCAATAATGGAAAGCAACTCTAGCAATATTTGTGGCTCTAAGGTCCTGAAATTAACATTACATTTACAGCTTGTTATCCTGTCACCTGAACTGCCCAACTAAACAATAAGTGTTCATGGATGACGAATTTCATTATCGATTCTCATAATCGATTTTGTCGATTAATTGTTGCAGCCCTATTTGGTTGTATTTAATTTTATAGTATCTCACATTTAAAGTGCTAAAGAATAATTACTTGATGCACATCACCTAATATGCTTAATTGGTAGTAGGCTTTCCAGCCTATACAGCTTGGAGTAAGACAACATGCATAACGAGGATGATGTGGTCAAAATACTCATTTGCCTAATAATTCTGCACTCCCTGTAAAGTGGTAAAGAATAATTACTTAAGCAAAGGAATCTGACACTTACAAATGGGGTTAACATTCCAATTTTTAAGTTGTATCAACTTATTTCAATAGCCTTATGGTTTCCCCACCTTATTTAATGCATATGTTCACACTGCGGGTCACTTGGGCTTCAACCAAAAACAAATACATTTTTGACCTAGATCATGTATTTTTAATCACAACTACTGTCACAATGTCAGACATGTCTATGTCCTTCTGTGTCTACGTCCTCAAAAATATTTCAATTAATTTACAATTCCACTTTTACTGGTGGGGGTTGGGATTGTTCTGGTATCAATGCCACTGACAACTGTTTCAACAAACTCCCCCTCCCCCTCCATTTTGATTTTTGTACACATTTTTTTTTAAACATTATGATAACAATAGGAAATATTTTTACTTTAAATATACTTACCAGCTGCGGCAAAATTTTCTCAACATGCTCCAAATCAACACCAACACAGTCTTCATTCTCTGCCTGCTTTACTGCTCGACGAGTTGCTTCTGAAATATTAAAATTGAGAGAAGTTATTGAGAAGCCAAAAGATTGAAAGACATTCTGGCTGATTGTATGGCATTCTTAAATGGACAAACTAGAGTCAATATATTAACTTTATATAAACTAAACATCATTTCTATTATTCACCATATTTCATTCAGATGCTCAAAAAAAGAAAAAAAAAAGGTTATGATATTTTTAAAAGGCAGCACAGCCATTAAACATAAGCACAAGAGCCAATGAATTGTATTTTGACTAATTAAATGTGTACCCCCTGATGAGTGTGGGCATCTCATTATGTTACAAAACTGCCTTGTGTATTCTTTGTTAGTAAAAGATTAACAAAATAATAAAATACATACCCACATCCATCATAACATAACCATTAAATTAAAACAACTGACAGATAAAATGAACAACACTGATAAAAGTATCTGGTGTGATAAAAGTGAAGTCAAAAAAGTCTCAACTTTTTCCAAGGGCAAAATTGTGATAGATAGGTGAGTGGGTCAAAGCATATCAAAAACAGGAGGTCTTGTGTTCCCGATGTGGGTGTGCCAGGCACAATTAAATTATTATTTTTTTGTATAGCACTTGTATACCAGAATGTACAAGTTTGTTCCTTATACTGTTCACTTTTTCCATGAGCAGCAACGTTGTTCCTACGTGCCTCAAGACAACGACAATTATTCCAGTGCCGAAGAAGTCCGCTGTCTCCTGCCCCAATGACTATCGTCCTGTCATGAGGCAAATTAAGAACCAGCTTTCACACTCCCTGGACCCCATGCAGTTTGCGTATTGTCCAAACTGTTCCACAGACAATGCCATCCCCAGAACTCTCCATTTGGCCCTCACTCACCTGGACAACAAGGACTCATATGTATGAATGCTGTTCATTGACTTCAGCTCAGCACTCAACAAATCATCCCTGATTGAGAAGTTGAGCCTACCGGGCCTGAAAACCTCCCTCTGCAACTGGATCCAGGATTTACTGACTGGGAGACTGCAGTCAGTCTGGATCTGGAACAGGTTCTCCAGCACCACCACACCAAGCACTGGGGCCCCTCAGGGCTACGTGTTCAGCCCACTGCTGTTCACTCTGCTGACTCACGACTGTGTAGCAATGCACAGCTCGAACCACATCGTCAAGTTTGCAGATGACACGACCATGGTGGGGCTAATCAGCAAGAACGCATACAGAGAGGAGGTGCAACGGTTAACAGCCTGGTGTGGAGCCAACAGCCTGTCCCCCTGAACGATGCCAAAACCAAAGAGATGGTTGTGGACTTCAGAAAAGCAAAATACGACCATTCTCCACTGATTATCGATGGATCAGTGAAGATCATCAAGAACACCAAATTCCTTGGTGTTCATCCGGCAGACAACCTCACCTGGTCACTCAACACCAGCTCCATCACCAAGAAAACCCAACAGCAGCTCTACTTCTTGAAAAGGCTGGGAAAAGCCTCCCTCCCCCATCCTGACCACGTTCTACAGAGGGACCACGGAGAGCATCTTGAGCAGCTGCATTACTGCCTGGTTTGGGACCTGCACTGTCTCGGATCGCAAGACACTACAGAGGATAGCAAGGACAGCTGAGAAGATCATGGGAGTCTCTCTCCCCTCTAATATGCACATTTACACCACGCGCTGCATCCGCAAAGCCAACAGCATTGTGGACGACCACACACACCCGTCACACACACTTTTCACTCTCCTGCCATCAGAAAAACAGCTCCGAAGCATTCAAGCATCAAGACTGTGCAACAGTTTTTTCCCGCAAGCCATCAGGCCCATGAATACACAGAACTGAAATAGAACTCTTACACACACACACAAACACACACACAAATGTGACTGTGAACTGCCACTTGAACTTAACATACACTCATTACTCATTTTAATCCACATTACACCGTTTACCTGCTGTTTTTGCACCTTTGACTCTATTACACGGTTTACATGCTGTCCTTTTGCCACTGCATTGTGTCTGTTTATCCGTTATAGTTTTTACAGTTCTTCTCACACAGTACTGTATAATCAAAGTATACAGTAGGTTTACTTGTCTGCACTATCTCAGGTTTTGTGTCTTGTCTTGTGTTGTCTGTTTGCACTAGGTTGCACTTTACATAGCTTGTGTTGTAGCTTTATGTTGTTTAGTGTAGCACCAGGGTTCCGGAGAAACGTTGTCTCGTTTTTACTGTGTACCACTTTGTATAGTAGAAATGAAATTAAAAGCCTTTTGACTTTTTATTATTTAAAGTTTACATTTGTTAGACCCTATTTGGGTAATACAGATGTGTATGTAACTGTGTGCGTGTGTGTTTTCTATTTATTATATCTAGAGATATTATCAACTTAACTGTTCTAGTTATTTCAGCATACTTAAACAAATGTCTTTCCTTTCATCCTTCATTCATTTTCTCCCTTGATATGTGGAATTGTCTCCTTTTAATGGAACTTGCTGACTTGCTGGACATAAAACGTTAAAGAATCCATAGCGTTATGATTTGATCTATTTTTATAAAGTGTTCAAATATTGATCACAAATGTTAATAATAAATAACTGTTAATAAAAAGACATGTGTAACTTATATACACACACACACACACACACACACACACACACACACACACACACACATTAGCTTTTGCACACTTTTCGCTGCCTTAATGTTTCAGATCATCAAACTAGTAATTTAAATATTAGTAAAAGATAAAACAAGTGAACACAACATGCAGTTTTCTAAATGAAGGTTTTTATTACTAAGGGAAAACTAAATCCAAAACTACATGGCCCTGTGTGAAAAAGTGTTTGCCTCTTAAACCTAATAACTGGTTGTGCCACCCTTAGCAGCAACAACTGCAATCAAGCGTTTACGATAACTTGCAATGAGTCTGTTACAGCACTGTGGAGGAATTTCGGTCCACTCATCTATGCAGAATTGTTGTAATTCAGCCACATTGTAGGGTTTTCGAGTATGGACCGCCTTTTTAAGGTCATGCCACAGCTCAATAGCATTCAGGTCAGGACTTTGACTAGGCCACTGCAAAGTCTTCATTTTTTTTTTCTTCAGCCATTTAGAGGTGCACTTGCTGGACCATTTTTGCCCAGTCTCTTTCTTATGGTCATGAGTCATGAACACTGACCTTAACTGAGGAATGCTGAGGAACATTCTTTGGATGTTGTTGTGGGGTCTTTTGTGACCTCTTGGATGAGTCATCGCTGTGCTCTTGGGGTAATTTTGGTCAGCCGGCCACACCTGAGATGGCATTCAAACTGTTCTATGTTTTTGCCATTTGTGAATAATGGCTCTCATTGTGGTTGGCTGGAGTCCCAAAGGTTTAGAAATAGGTTTATAACCTTTTTTCAGACTGATCGATCTCAATTACTTTCTCTCTTATTTGTATCTGAATTTCTATGGATCTCGGCATGATGACTAGCTTTTAAAGATTTTTTTGAGGATTCTTCATTTTGTCAGGCAGGCCCTATTTAAGAGGTTTCTTGATTGCGAAGAGGTGTGGTGTTTTTCTGCGTGGTAACCAGGCCTGGGTGTGGCTAGAGAAATTTAACTCAGGTGTGATAAACCACAGTTTTAACAGGGGGGCAAACACTTTTTCAGACAGGGCCATGTTGTTTTGGATTTTGTTTTTCCTCTTTTTAAAACTACATGTGTTCACCAGTGTTAGCTTTTATTATTTAAATTATTTTGATGATCTGAAATATTGTGTTTCAGCAAGTGTGACAAACATGCAAAAAAATAAGAAATCAGGAAACACTTTCACACCACTGTACACACACAGAAGAACTTGGTTGCTCTAAACCCTAATGCAAGCAAGATCTCTATTGTGCATGCAATACAAGCTCTGGTCTGTTTGCACAAGCAAAACATTCCCTACACTCAGGACTATTTCTTCTAGCTGGCTTCTGGATGGGCCAAACTGGCTTGACTGTGCCCTTAAATATACCCGGCTGTCTCGTTTTTCTAGAAATTAATCCTGGTTGGTGGCCTGCCACGCTGACAAACCATGTTACCTGTTTGTTTGTTTTTTATGAGAAACATGGCCTAATCAGTAGATATGGTTCACAGGTTGTACCAGTGTTTGGTACTAAACACTGAACATTGGGAGCATCCCACAATACCTGCTGTTTTGGACATTGCATAATAGATTGTATTAAATTAAATAAATAAAAAGATATTCGTTATGATGCCAATAAAAAGTCACTAAAGGAACATTTAATTGAATTAGATTTCAACAATAGTGCATATTTAAATGACTAATGTAAGGTGGATGGAAAAAAAAAAAAAAAAAACTACTTACCAATAACAAAAATTCTCAGCATCTCAGCCATGAGACTCGCAGTGTCGTTGCTGACTGTTAACAAAAACATTAAAGATTATTCCTAATTTATTTGTGAAACAGCTTTTTTTCCCAATCGTTTTGAAATACACTGCCATACTTTTGCTTTTCTCATCTTTGAAGAACAACGTCAACATTTTGCTGATGGTTTCCTAAAAACACAATATATTCGTTACGGGTTTCATTCAGCTCTCCAACTCAGCGATGAGCAAAAATCAGTACAATGGACAAAGGTATTAAAAGTAATCACTAGATAACGATAACTATTATTTTAAAAAGTACCTTTTTGAAAGCTATCTCGCGCTCTTGACCAGCCATTGGGAGTTCCTGTAAGAGGATTTGCAGTATTGCAGCACTGAAATGTGATTGGAGCGGGGGTCATCGTCATCGTCTTCTTCTACTTCTTCTCCTGTTGTTTTACATGGCGGTAGGGAACCAGCTTTAAAATGCATATTTCGCCACCTATTGGATTGGAGTATGCAGCGCAACTTGGTTGGAAGCAATGCGGGATAATAGTGGGTATAAATGTACAGTCATTTTATTATGAAGTTTAATTGATATTTGAATAAATAAATATTGCATACTATTCACCAGCCCTGTAGCATTCAGATATTAGTTAATTCATATTTAACAGAGATTCATTCTATGATTTCTTTCTTCTGGTATCTTCTTAAGTGTATAGTTTTTAATACCATAATCTTTTAATGATTAAAAGGCACTAGCTTTAGACCCTTCTATATTTGTTGCAGTGTATTATAGTAAAATGTGAGATACTGTTTCAGGGATTCAACATTTAATACAATTTCCTTTTTTCTGAACTTCCTTTCCACGTTTCTTTGTATTCCATATACAGTGGTACCTTGACATACGAGTTTAATTCGTTCCGTAACCTTGCTCGTATGTCAAAATGCTCGTATTTCAAAGCAAATTTCCCCATTGAAAAGAATTGAAATGCCATTAATCCGTTCCAGCCCCCAAAATGCACACCAGTTGTTTTTGTTACGTTTTTGAATAAAAACATTTTTTATATAAATGACAAATATTGTATAAAAACATAATAAAAAAATATGTAAAGATATAATAAGGTTTTATTCAGTGTATTTTTCTTGGATATGAGACGACTTGAGCTAACAAAAACACTGGTGGGGTATGTGTGTGTGTGTGTGTGTGTGTGTGTGTGTGTGTGTGTGTTTGTGTGTGTGTGTGTGGAGGGGGGTGGTAGAGGTGATAAGTGGAGTCAGAGGGAAAACTCATTTTTTTACTATCACTCCTGTACACTACGTATCCCTAAACTTTAACATTTTTACTTTTTATTCTTTGCTTATCTAAATTTTCGTCACAATCTTCGCTTTCTGGCTTCGATTCACCATCTAGCAACGGCTCGTATCTCAAGTTTCAAAGCAAAAAAATCGACTGAGTGGCCGCTCGTATCTCAAAAATGTTAGGGCACTCGTATGTCGAGGTACCACTGTTGATGCCTTTCATTGGAGCGGAGATGGCCAGAAGCGATGAGGTTAAGGGAAGTGAGATAGGGAACAAGCTAGTTTTGATTTAATGATCATTAATGAGTACACAGAGGTATTAATAAAAATTTAAAAAAATACACACGTATATAGTGGATTTCAATGCAACAACAACAACAATAATAATACATATAGCTGCAAGCAGTGACTAGCATGGTTCAAGAAACTGAAACAACAATTTTCAGTTTGTGATGTTTTTCAAATGTACAAGTCTTAGAAATTGTGTTTAATAAATATTTTCACCATGGCAACAGCCACTCTTTTATATTCTCCTATATTTTCCAACAAAAATAGTTTGGAAAACAAAAACACATTTTTTGATTGTCATTAATTATTGGATAATCAAAAATTAGGATTATTTAATTCAATTAAATTAATTTTTATTTGTATAGGGCTTTTAACAATGAAAATTGTCTCAAAGCAGCTTTACACAGATAATGTGGTGATTAAAAGTAAATGTGTTCTTTGTAAGTACGTTTGTCTGTGATGAGCAACTGTGGCAATGAAAAACTCCCAGAGATGGCATAAGGAAAAAACCTTGAGAGGAACCAGACTCAAGAGGGAACCCATCCTCATCTGGGTTGCACCGAATGTCCATTTGAAGCAGATATACAATGTTCCGGGGTGCAGTGATGATGATTAGAAGGGAACTGTATTCCTGAGTCAGTGTAGCAGACTGTTGACATTAACTACAGTCCAATCCAAAACATTTTACTGCATGTCGTACCCTGTATGTATGTGTATGTGACAAATAAAATTTGATTTGATTAGATTTTTTGATCCATCCTCAAAGCTCCCGTTCTTACTTCGGAATTTCATGGAACCACCCAAGGTGTTGATGAGAAACCATCCCAAGCTGCACAGAGTGGCCTCCAGTCGAAGAGAACACTATCCAGAGGCAGGCCTGGAGGAAGTGGGAAGATCCATGGAGGGGAGAGGGGCAGGAACAGTGGTCACTGGAGCCTCAGGAGCATTATGTAAAACAATTGTAAAGAATAGTGCTACACTCTCTAGAGCACTATTTAGGAGTTTGGAATAATTGTAGTTAATACATTATAGTTGCATTGCATGATGATGTCAATTTATGTAATGTTTTTCTTGATAATTATTATAGTTATTTTAGTATTTGTTTAGCATTATGGACTACAGTTTATGATCAAACTCATTTTGTTTCTTTCACTAACTAGAACAGAAAATCTTTTCATTTGATCCACTCTCTCTGTGTTGTCTTTCAGAAATAATAATGTATAGACTTTTATTTTTAACATTTTGAGTTATCTGATGTCACTATCTGTTTCTGGACTTTGGTGTCATTGTATAAGGATGCCTGAAATTTTTACACATACTTTTGTAACCAGCATAATCCATGCTGTAATCCATACTGAAGCAATGTTGTGAGTTTATATTTTTACAGATATGTTTTAATGTTATGAATATTATTTATGCAAAAGGCATTTGAATTATATGCAAAACAAAAACTGAAATATTGTCATGTTTATATTCTGTTTATTTAGTTTTCATTTTACCTGTAACGTGTTGTAAGAGTCACAGTAAAAGGCAAGAAACCTACACAATAACCCTAGTCATCATTTGCAAAGAGCTGGTTGGCTAGCTGTAGCTCCTATTCTACAGTGAAGACATTAAAAAACATTAAAAGCTGGTGTCTCTGTGTGGTACAATGGATTCAAGACAGAGTGACTACGCGTCTGTCATCAGCTAGTTTGCTAATGAGAGCACTACATTTGCAAAACAAGATGTTAAAGATAACATAGAACAGGCTGCCAGAGAGACTGAATACCGAAAGCTGAATATCAACTGGAAAAGCCAAAAAAGGACGTTGAGCTGAATACACTGGCTATATAAGGCGGGAGGCAGCAGTTGCAGAGGCTTAGGCAGCTGAATGGGAAGCAGCAGATAGAATGGAAAATTATGCTGTTTCGAATGGTGCAGGTCCATCAGAATAAGACAGGATGGATATGTCCAGTATCATGTCATCCAATGTAAACATGAAAACAATCCATTTACTAACTCTCCAGCACATCAGCAATTTAAGCTAGTATTTCAACAAAGCCATTAGGGAGGCACAAGCCAGTGCACTCATAGTGCCAAGCCCGGATAAATGGGGAGGGTTGTGTTTGGAAGGGCATCCAGCATAAAACATGTGGCAAATCGAATATGCGGATCACAAATAAGAATTTCATACCGAATCAGTCGAGGCCCGGGTTAACAATGACGCCACAGGTATCGTTAGCTGACAGGGTACCGGTGAAAATTGGGCTACTGTTGGCTGGAGGAGGAAAAGCAGAGGAGGAAGATGTCTGCAAAGACAGCAGGGAAAGGAGCAGTGTAGGAGAGTGGAGGTTCAGGTTGGTACTTTAAATGTTGGTACTATGACTGGTAAAGGGAGAGAGATAGCTGATATGATGGAGAGGAGAAAGGTAGATACGCTGTGTGTTCAGGAGACCATGTGGAAAGGGAGTAAGGCCAGGAACATTGGAGGTGGGTTTAACCAGTTCTTTTATGGTGTGGATGGAAAGACGGGACAGTGTAGCTAGACAGCATGGGATGGTGGTCTGTAGGATGGTTTTGGAGGCGAAGAAGAAGAGGAGGAGAGTGAGGACTGAAAGAAGAATGAGATGGTGAAATCTGAAGGAGGAAGAGTGTAGTGTGAGGTTCACGGAAGAGGTCAGACAGGGGCTCAGTGGTGGTGAAGAGGTGTTGGGTGATTGGGCAACTACTGCAGGAGTGATTAGGGTGGCAGCTAGAAAAGTACTTGATGTGACATCTGGAAATAGAAAGTAAGACAAAGAGACATAGTGGTGGAATGAGAAGGTGCAGGAGAGCAAAAGGAGAAAAAGAGGTTGTCAAAACTGAATTGGGTTTGACAGAGTGATGAGAAAAGTGGGCAGGAGTACAAGGAGATGCGGCCAGGCAGAGAGATCAAACTGGGAAGGATGTACTGCTAGTAAAAGCAATAAAAGATGGAGATGGAAATGTGTTGACTGGTGAGAAGAGGGTGTTGCGAAGATGAAGGGAGTATTTTAAGCAGCTGATGAATGAGAAAAATGAGAGAGAGAAAGTTGGATGGTGTGGAGAAGGCAAAGTTGCAGGGAGAAGAGAAAGAGAAGATGGAGAAGCGTTGGTACCTGCAGTCAAGTGAAGGAAAGTGTGCAGACATAGAGGAGTGGGTGGAGAAGAATGGCAGCAGTGATTTGCGAGAGAAGAGTATTTGTGAAAGATTAAAGTTTATAGGACTGTGGTGAGATCTGTGATGTTGGACAGTAACCAATTACTATAAACCAGCCCAAAGCACATCATGCACAAATAACTGCTTTATACTATAGTAGAACTTAATCAGACAGACAACAATCAATGTATGAATCTCAACTATGGTTATAATAAAAAAAATTGGGACAAAAAAAAACAAACAAAACAAAAAAAGAAAACAGATAAATTCTGTAGATCACAAAACAGTTTACTAGAAAGTCACAAAAAAACAACAAAAAAAGCTATTAGTAGTAACATTTAGCTTTATAATTTATTCATGCTGCAATGTATACTGGGAGTTTTGTGCTATGCTGCCAACCAGCATAATTTAGTTTTGTTAAGGTCACCATTGTTGAGTTTCTTTTATTGATTTTTGATGTCTGTGTGTGTTAAATTGTTGGTGTTGTTTTTAAGGTTTTGTGTTTAAAATGTAGGAATGACAGACTGGTTCAAGGTGGAGATTAAACTGCATCAAGGTTTGCAATGGTGATAGACAGATTGACTGACAAGGTCAGACAGGAGTCTCCGTGGACTATTATGTTTGCAGATTATATTGTGATTTGTGGTGAGAGTGGTTAGTAGGTTAAAAAGAGCCTGGAGTGCTGGGGGAATGCGCTGGAGTGAAGGAGAATGAAAATCAGTAATAGTAGTAGTAGTAATCAGTAAATGTGTGTGAATAAGAATGAGGACAGTAGAGTGGTGCTATTGCAAGGTGAAGAAATAGCCTTAGGTACTAAGAGCCTTAGTACCTGGAGTCAAGTAAAGAAAAGTTTGCAGGCATGGTAGAATAGGTGGAGAAAAATGGCAGGAGTGATTTGTGATAGAAGAGTATCTGTAGGAGAGAAAGGTGTATAGAACGGTTTCCTTGGACTATGATGTTTGCGGATGATATTGTGATTTGTGGTTAGCAGTGCTGGGCAGTACTGTAACGCAGTTACTTTTGACAGTAACTAATATGGCTACGCGTTTCTTTTTAAATAAAGTAACTCTGTTACTGTATGATGCATTACCCGTTACTTGTTTAAATAAATTAATTTCGGCTGAAGTCAGTCTAACCCGTTTACAGCAGCAACGCCGGCTGTAAACACGAAGAAGACGCACTGTGGGCGTGTTTCCGTTTATTCAGGTCTGTGCGGCAGTAATGGCGAGTCGAGGCGAAAGCAAGACAAGTTTCTCAAAGTGGAAATATACTCTTATTTCACTTTAGTTGAGTATAAAGACAAAAACCTTTTAGTCAAATGTAAGCAGTGTCTTTCTGGTTCGAAGGTTGTACCGACTGCTGCGATAGCAGCAACTCCAATCTGTCAAAGCTCCTCCAGAAACTCCATGCCTCGACGAAGCTAGAAGCTAACCCGGTGTTCTGTTGTACATTTTTGATAGTTTTCATACTCAAGCTGTGAAAGGTTTCTGTGAAAGGAAAAACATTGTTAAGGGCTCAACACAACAGCTTTTATGATGCAGAAGCCACTTTAGTTTTTGATTCTGAATATATTATTCAGCTTGTTTTGTTATTTATTTTAGAAATCCTTGTGATATATTCAGGTTGCGCTGGTCTGACTTAAATAAAAAGTCTGTAGAAGTAAGACAGAGTACATGTGTGTGAATAAGGGTGAAGGCAGTAGAGTGGTGCAGTTGCAGGGAGAAGAGGTAGAGAAGGTGAAGGAGCTTTTTTTACCTGGAGTCAAGTAAAGAAAAAAGTGCAGGCATGGTGGAGTGATTTGTGATAGAATGGTATTTGTGAGAGAGGAAAAGTTATAGGACTGTGGTGAGACCTGTGATGTTGGACAGTAACCAATTACTATGAAGCAGTCCAATGCACATTATGCACAAATAAATGTTTTGCATTTTAATAGAACGTAAACAGACAGACAGACAACAATCAATGTATGAATCTCAACTATGGTGATAATAAAAAAATTGGGACAAAAAAAACAAAACAAAAAAAGAAAACAGATAAATTCTGTAGATCACAAAACAGTTTACTAAAAAGTCACAATAAAAACAACAAAAAAAGCTATTAGTAGTAACATTTAGCTTCATAATTTATTCATGCTGCAATGTATACTGGGAGTTTTGTGCTATGCTGCCAACCAGCATAATTTAGTTTTGTTAAGGTCGCCATTGTTGAGTTTCTTTTAATGATTTTGATTTCTGTGTGTGTTAAATTGTTGGTGTTGTTTTTAAAGGTTTTGTGTTTAAAATGTAGGAATGACAGACTGGTTCAAGGTGGAGATTAAACTGCATCAAGGATCGGCTCTGAGCCCTTTCCTGTTTGCAATGGTGATGGACAGATTGACTGACAAGGTCAGACAGGAGTCTCCGTGAACTATTATGTTTGTGGATTATATTGTGATTTGTGGTGAGAAGATTAAAAAGAGCCTGGAGAGCTGGAGGAATGCGCTGGAGTGAAGAAGATTGAAAATCAGTAATAGTTAGACAGAGTAAATGTGTGTGAATAAGAATGAGGACAGTAGAGTGGTGCTATTGCAAGGTGAAGAAATAGAGGAGCCTTAGTATCTGGAGTCAAGTAAAGAAAAGTTTGCAGGAATAGTAGAATTGGTGGAGAAAAATGGCAGGAGTGATTTGTTATAGAAGAGTATCTGTAGAAGAGAAACGTGTATAGAACTGTTGTGAAACCTGTGATGTTGAATAGTAACCAATTACTATGAACCAGTCCACCACACATCATGCACAAATATGTTTTTGCACTATAGTAGAACTTAAACAGACAGACAGACAACAATCAATGTATAAATCTCAACTATGGTGATAATAAAAAATAAAAAAATTGGGACAAAAAAAAAAAGATAAACTCTGTAAATCACAAAACAGTTTACTAAAAGGTCACAACAAAAACAACAAAAAAGCAAATAAAGGAAATAGTAGTGACATTCAGCTAAATAATTTATTCATGCTGCAGTGCATACTGGGAGGTTTGTGCTATGCTGCCAATCAGCATGCATTGCTACATGAAATTTATTTTTGTTATGGTTTTGTTGAGATTCTTTTAATGATTTTTGATGTATGTGTGTATTAAAATGGTGCTGTTGTTTTAAAGGTTTTGTGTTTAAAATGTAGGAATGACAGACTGGTTCAAGGTGGAGATTAAACTGCATCAAGGATCGGCTCTGAGCCCTTTCCTGTTTGCAATGGTGATGGACAGATTGACTGACAAGGTCAGACAGGAGTCTCCGTGAACTATTATGTTTGTGGATTATATTGTGATTTGTGGTGAGAAGATTAAAAAGAGCCTGGAGAGCTGGAGGAATGCGCTGGAGTGAAGAAGATTGAAAATCAGTAATAGTTAGACAGAGTAAATGTGTGTGAATAAGAATGAGGACAGTAGAGTGGTGCTATTGCAAGGTGAAGAAATAGAGGAGCCTTAGTATCTGGAGTCAAGTAAAGAAAAGTTTGCAGGAATAGTAGAATTGGTGGAGAAAAATGGCAGGAGTGATTTGTTATAGAAGAGTATCTGTAGAAGAGAAAGGTGTATAGAACTGTTGTGAAACCTGTGATGTTGAATAGTAACCAATTACTATGAACCAGTCCACCACACATCATGCACAAATATGTTTTTGCACTATAGTAGAACTTAAACAGACAGACAGACAACAATCAATGTATGAATCTCAACTATGGTGATAATAAAAAATAAAAAAATTGGGACAAAAAAAAAAAGATAAACTCTGTAAATCACAAAACAGTTTACTAAAAGGTCACAACAAAAACAACAAAAAAGCAAATAAAGGAAATAGTAGTGACATTCAGCTAAATAATTTATTCATGCTGCAGTGCATACTGGGAGGTTTGTGCTATGCTGCCAATCAGCATGCATTGCTACATGAAATTTATTTTTGTTATGGTTTTGTTGAGATTCTTTTAATGATTTTTGATGTATGTGTGTATTAAAATGGTGCTGTTGTTTTAAAGGTTTTGTGTTTAAAATGTAGGAATGACAGACTGGTTCAAGGTGGAGATTAAACTGCATCAAGGATCGGCTCTGAGCCCTTTCCTGTTTGCAATGGTGATGGACAGATTGACTGACAAGGTCAGACAGGAGTCTCCGTGAACTATTATGTTTGTGGATTATATTGTGATTTGTGGTGAGAAGATTAAAAAGAGCCTGGAGAGCTGGAGGAATGCGCTGGAGTGAAGAAGATTGAAAATCAGTAATAGTTAGACAGAGTAAATGTGTGTGAATAAGAATGAGGACAGTAGAGTGGTGCTATTGCAAGGTGAAGAAATAGAGGAGCCTTAGTATCTGGAGTCAAGTAAAGAAAAGTTTGCAGGAATAGTAGAATTGGTGGAGAAAAATGGCAGGAGTGATTTGTTATAGAAGAGTATCTGTAGAAGAGAAACGTGTATAGAACTGTTGTGAAACCTGTGATGTTGAATAGTAACCAATTACTATGAACCAGTCCACCACACATCATGCACAAATATGTTTTTGCACTATAGTAGAACTTAAACAGACAGACAGACAACAATCAATGTATGAATCTCAACTATGGTGATAATAAAAAATAAAAAAATTGGGACAAAAAAAAAAAGATAAACTCTGTAAATCACAAAACAGTTTACTAAAAGGTCACAACAAAAACAACAAAAAAGCAAATAAAGGAAATAGTAGTGACATTCAGCTAAATAATTTATTCATGCTGCAGTGCATACTGGGAGGTTTGTGCTATGCTGCCAATCAGCATGCATTGCTACATGAAATTTATTTTTGTTATGGTTTTGTTGAGATTCTTTTAATGATTTTTGATGTATGTGTGTATTAAAATGGTGCTGTTGTTTTAAAGGTTTTGTGTTTAAAATGTAGGAATGACAGACTGGTTCAAGGTGGAGATTAAACTGCATCAAGGATCGGCTCTGAGCCCTTTCCTGTTTGCAATGGTGATGGACAGATTGACTGACAAGGTCAGACAGGAGTCTCCGTGAACTATTATGTTTGTGGATTATATTGTGATTTGTGGTGAGAAGATTAAAAAGAGCCTGGAGAGCTGGAGGAATGCGCTGGAGTGAAGAAGATTGAAAATCAGTAATAGTTAGACAGAGTAAATGTGTGTGAATAAGAATGAGGACAGTAGAGTGGTGCTATTGCAAGGTGAAGAAATAGAGGAGCCTTAGTATCTGGAGTCAAGTAAAGAAAAGTTTGCAGGAATAGTAGAATTGGTGGAGAAAAATGGCAGGAGTGATTTGTTATAGAAGAGTATCTGTAGAAGAGAAACGTGTATAGAACTGTTGTGAAACCTGTGATGTTGAATAGTAACCAATTACTATGAACCAGTCCACCACACATCATGCACAAATATGTTTTTGCACTATAGTAGAACTTAAACAGACAGACAGACAACAATCAATGTATGAATCTCAACTATGGTGATAATAAAAAATAAAAAAATTGGGACAAAAAAAAAAAGATAAACTCTGTAAATCACAAAACAGTTTACTAAAAGGTCACAACAAAAACAACAAAAAAGCAAATAAAGGAAATAGTAGTGACATTCAGCTAAATAATTTATTCATGCTGCAGTGCATACTGGGAGGTTTGTGCTATGCTGCCAATCAGCATGCATTGCTACATGAAATTTATTTTTGTTATGGTTTTGTTGAGATTCTTTTAATGATTTTTGATGTATGTGTGTATTAAAATGGTGCTGTTGTTTTAAAGGTTTTGTGTTTAAAATGTAGGAATGACAGACTGGTTCAAGGTGGAGATTAAACTGCATCAAGGATCGGCTCTGAGCCCTTTCCTGTTTGCAATGGTGATGGACAGATTGACTGACAAGGTCAGACAGGAGTCTCCGTGAACTATTATGTTTGTGGATTATATTGTGATTTGTGGTGAGAAGATTAAAAAGAGCCTGGAGAGCTGGAGGAATGCGCTGGAGTGAAGAAGATTGAAAATCAGTAATAGTTAGACAGAGTAAATGTGTGTGAATAAGAATGAGGACAGTAGAGTGGTGCTATTGCAAGGTGAAGAAATAGAGGAGCCTTAGTATCTGGAGTCAAGTAAAGAAAAGTTTGCAGGAATAGTAGAATTGGTGGAGAAAAATGGCAGGAGTGATTTGTTATAGAAGAGTATCTGTAGAAGAGAAACGTGTATAGAACTGTTGTGAAACCTGTGATGTTGAATAGTAACCAATTACTATGAACCAGTCCACCACACATCATGCACAAATATGTTTTTGCACTATAGTAGAACTTAAACAGACAGACAGACAACAATCAATGTATGAATCTCAACTATGGTGATAATAAAAAATAAAAAAATTGGGACAAAAAAAAAAAGATAAACTCTGTAAATCACAAAACAGTTTACTAAAAGGTCACAACAAAAACAACAAAAAAGCAAATAAAGGAAATAGTAGTGACATTCAGCTAAATAATTTATTCATGCTGCAGTGCATACTGGGAGGTTTGTGCTATGCTGCCAATCAGCATGCATTGCTACATGAAATTTATTTTTGTTATGGTTTTGTTGAGATTCTTTTAATGATTTTTGATGTATGTGTGTATTAAAATGGTGCTGTTGTTTTAAAGGTTTTGTGTTTAAAATGTAGGAATGACAGACTGGTTCAAGGTGGAGATTAAACTGCATCAAGGATCGGCTCTGAGCCCTTTCCTGTTTGCAATGGTGATGGACAGATTGACTGACAAGGTCAGACAGGAGTCTCCGTGAACTATTATGTTTGTGGATTATATTGTGATTTGTGGTGAGAAGATTAAAAAGAGCCTGGAGAGCTGGAGGAATGCGCTGGAGTGAAGAAGATTGAAAATCAGTAATAGTTAGACAGAGTAAATGTGTGTGAATAAGAATGAGGACAGTAGAGTGGTGCTATTGCAAGGTGAAGAAATAGAGGAGCCTTAGTATCTGGAGTCAAGTAAAGAAAAGTTTGCAGGAATAGTAGAATTGGTGGAGAAAAATGGCAGGAGTGATTTGTTATAGAAGAGTATCTGTAGAAGAGAAACGTGTATAGAACTGTTGTGAAACCTGTGATGTTGAATAGTAACCAATTACTATGAACCAGTCCACCACACATCATGCACAAATATGTTTTTGCACTATAGTAGAACTTAAACAGACAGACAGACAACAATCAATGTATGAATCTCAACTATGGTGATAATAAAAAATAAAAAAATTGGGACAAAAAAAAAAAGATAAACTCTGTAAATCACAAAACAGTTTACTAAAAGGTCACAACAAAAACAACAAAAAAGCAAATAAAGGAAATAGTAGTGACATTCAGCTAAATAATTTATTCATGCTGCAGTGCATACTGGGAGGTTTGTGCTATGCTGCCAATCAGCATGCATTGCTACATGAAATTTATTTTTGTTATGGTTTTGTTGAGATTCTTTTAATGATTTTTGATGTATGTGTGTATTAAAATGGTGCTGTTGTTTTAAAGGTTTTGTGTTTAAAATGTAGGAATGACAGACTGGTTCAAGGTGGAGATTAAACTGCATCAAGGATCGGCTCTGAGCCCTTTCCTGTTTGCAATGGTGATGGACAGATTGACTGACAAGGTCAGACAGGAGTCTCCGTGAACTATTATGTTTGTGGATTATATTGTGATTTGTGGTGAGAAGATTAAAAAGAGCCTGGAGAGCTGGAGGAATGCGCTGGAGTGAAGAAGATTGAAAATCAGTAATAGTTAGACAGAGTAAATGTGTGTGAATAAGAATGAGGACAGTAGAGTGGTGCTATTGCAAGGTGAAGAAATAGAGGAGCCTTAGTATCTGGAGTCAAGTAAAGAAAAGTTTGCAGGAATAGTAGAATTGGTGGAGAAAAATGGCAGGAGTGATTTGTTATAGAAGAGTATCTGTAGAAGAGAAACGTGTATAGAACTGTTGTGAAACCTGTGATGTTGAATAGTAACCAATTACTATGAACCAGTCCACCACACATCATGCACAAATATGTTTTTGCACTATAGTAGAACTTAAACAGACAGACAGACAACAATCAATGTATGAATCTCAACTATGGTGATAATAAAAAATAAAAAAATTGGGACAAAAAAAAAAAGATAAACTCTGTAAATCACAAAACAGTTTACTAAAAGGTCACAACAAAAACAACAAAAAAGCAAATAAAGGAAATAGTAGTGACATTCAGCTAAATAATTTATTCATGCTGCAGTGCATACTGGGAGGTTTGTGCTATGCTGCCAATCAGCATGCATTGCTACATGAAATTTATTTTTGTTATGGTTTTGTTGAGATTCTTTTAATGATTTTTGATGTATGTGTGTATTAAAATGGTGCTGTTGTTTTAAAGGTTTTGTGTTTAAAATGTAGGAATGACAGACTGGTTCAAGGTGGAGATTAAACTGCATCAAGGATCGGCTCTGAGCCCTTTCCTGTTTGCAATGGTGATGGACAGATTGACTGACAAGGTCAGACAGGAGTCTCCGTGAACTATTATGTTTGTGGATTATATTGTGATTTGTGGTGAGAAGATTAAAAAGAGCCTGGAGAGCTGGAGGAATGCGCTGGAGTGAAGAAGATTGAAAATCAGTAATAGTTAGACAGAGTAAATGTGTGTGAATAAGAATGAGGACAGTAGAGTGGTGCTATTGCAAGGTGAAGAAATAGAGGAGCCTTAGTATCTGGAGTCAAGTAAAGAAAAGTTTGCAGGAATAGTAGAATTGGTGGAGAAAAATGGCAGGAGTGATTTGTTATAGAAGAGTATCTGTAGAAGAGAAACGTGTATAGAACTGTTGTGAAACCTGTGATGTTGAATAGTAACCAATTACTATGAACCAGTCCACCACACATCATGCACAAATATGTTTTTGCACTATAGTAGAACTTAAACAGACAGACAGACAACAATCAATGTATGAATCTCAACTATGGTGATAATAAAAAATAAAAAAATTGGGACAAAAAAAAAAAGATAAACTCTGTAAATCACAAAACAGTTTACTAAAAGGTCACAACAAAAACAACAAAAAAGCAAATAAAGGAAATAGTAGTGACATTCAGCTAAATAATTTATTCATGCTGCAGTGCATACTGGGAGGTTTGTGCTATGCTGCCAATCAGCATGCATTGCTACATGAAATTTATTTTTGTTATGGTTTTGTTGAGATTCTTTTAATGATTTTTGATGTATGTGTGTATTAAAATGGTGCTGTTGTTTTAAAGGTTTTGTGTTTAAAATGTAGGAATGACAGACTGGTTCAAGGTGGAGATTAAACTGCATCAAGGATCGGCTCTGAGCCCTTTCCTGTTTGCAATGGTGATGGACAGATTGACTGACAAGGTCAGACAGGAGTCTCCGTGAACTATTATGTTTGTGGATTATATTGTGATTTGTGGTGAGAAGATTAAAAAGAGCCTGGAGAGCTGGAGGAATGCGCTGGAGTGAAGAAGATTGAAAATCAGTAATAGTTAGACAGAGTAAATGTGTGTGAATAAGAATGAGGACAGTAGAGTGGTGCTATTGCAAGGTGAAGAAATAGAGGAGCCTTAGTATCTGGAGTCAAGTAAAGAAAAGTTTGCAGGAATAGTAGAATTGGTGGAGAAAAATGGCAGGAGTGATTTGTTATAGAAGAGTATCTGTAGAAGAGAAACGTGTATAGAACTGTTGTGAAACCTGTGATGTTGAATAGTAACCAATTACTATGAACCAGTCCACCACACATCATGCACAAATATGTTTTTGCACTATAGTAGAACTTAAACAGACAGACAGACAACAATCAATGTATGAATCTCAACTATGGTGATAATAAAAAATAAAAAAATTGGGACAAAAAAAAAAAGATAAACTCTGTAAATCACAAAACAGTTTACTAAAAGGTCACAACAAAAACAACAAAAAAGCAAATAAAGGAAATAGTAGTGACATTCAGCTAAATAATTTATTCATGCTGCAGTGCATACTGGGAGGTTTGTGCTATGCTGCCAATCAGCATGCATTGCTACATGAAATTTATTTTTGTTATGGTTTTGTTGAGATTCTTTTAATGATTTTTGATGTATGTGTGTATTAAAATGGTGCTGTTGTTTTAAAGGTTTTGTGTTTAAAATGTAGGAATGACAGACTGGTTCAAGGTGGAGATTAAACTGCATCAAGGATCGGCTCTGAGCCCTTTCCTGTTTGCAATGGTGATGGACAGATTGACTGACAAGGTCAGACAGGAGTCTCCGTGAACTATTATGTTTGTGGATTATATTGTGATTTGTGGTGAGAAGATTAAAAAGAGCCTGGAGAGCTGGAGGAATGCGCTGGAGTGAAGAAGATTGAAAATCAGTAATAGTTAGACAGAGTAAATGTGTGTGAATAAGAATGAGGACAGTAGAGTGGTGCTATTGCAAGGTGAAGAAATAGAGGAGCCTTAGTATCTGGAGTCAAGTAAAGAAAAGTTTGCAGGAATAGTAGAATTGGTGGAGAAAAATGGCAGGAGTGATTTGTTATAGAAGAGTATCTGTAGAAGAGAAACGTGTATAGAACTGTTGTGAAACCTGTGATGTTGAATAGTAACCAATTACTATGAACCAGTCCACCACACATCATGCACAAATATGTTTTTGCACTATAGTAGAACTTAAACAGACAGACAGACAACAATCAATGTATGAATCTCAACTATGGTGATAATAAAAAATAAAAAAATTGGGACAAAAAAAAAAAGATAAACTCTGTAAATCACAAAACAGTTTACTAAAAGGTCACAACAAAAACAACAAAAAAGCAAATAAAGGAAATAGTAGTGACATTCAGCTAAATAATTTATTCATGCTGCAGTGCATACTGGGAGGTTTGTGCTATGCTGCCAATCAGCATGCATTGCTACATGAAATTTATTTTTGTTATGGTTTTGTTGAGATTCTTTTAATGATTTTTGATGTATGTGTGTATTAAAATGGTGCTGTTGTTTTAAAGGTTTTGTGTTTAAAATGTAGGAATGACAGACTGGTTCAAGGTGGAGATTAAACTGCATCAAGGATCGGCTCTGAGCCCTTTCCTGTTTGCAATGGTGATGGACAGATTGACTGACAAGGTCAGACAGGAGTCTCCGTGAACTATTATGTTTGTGGATTATATTGTGATTTGGTCATTGCATAGTACAGGTACACAGCAAAGAAATGCAGTTTGGCAACTACCAGAAGTGCAAAATGTAGCAGTCGTGCAAAAGTGCAGATAAATATCTTGCATATTCAGAGTGCAGATAACTATTTAGCATATTTACAGCAGTGGTATATATAACAAATTTACCATCCACATGCAGGCAGGAAGAACTTCATTAGACTTGTCACACTAGCATGCTAGGAACTTGCTTACACAATGAGAAGAGCACCTGAACATACTTTTAAGATGCTCTAGATATGGGCCTCTGCCAAATAATGTAAATGTAAATATTATCTTTTTCAATCTGTCAATAATTCCCAATTACTTATCCCAATCACAAAAGTTATCTTTCTCTGTCAGCTGGATTTAAACTTAAATTTGGCTTTGGCCATCCATTGAAGTGAGACATGGTCTGTGACCAGAGTGAAATACCTCTCTACAAAGTAATACCAGAAGTCTTCAGCAGCCATATAGTCATACTTTTTCAGGGGCATAGCAACAGCCTCCTTGGGGCTCAGTAGTGGAGCATAAAGCCTTGTCGGTGCTCGGGGGCGGAAATCAGGATAGCCTGAGCATAAGGTACTCTGGTGCCCCAGATGTCTGCAGTCCAGTCCGGGGCCTTGCCTGACCGGTGACGGCTGTAGTGGTGGTCGGTCTTTGCAACACCTAACAACTCAGCAAAGTGCTTGATGATGTCCTGATCGACATTCCACATCGCACTGGCCCATGACAGAGCCTTCCCGGTTAGTAGCGAGATTAGGAGCACGACCTTGGAGCATTCAGTGGTGGAATTTGGCAGGTTGCATCTCGACGTAGAGACTGACTTGTCAAAGGAAGCCGGTGCACTCAGCTGCTTCACCATAGTAGGAAGCCTGAAGTGCCATTGGGCTATAGTAGGTGAGCGGTGCAGCCGCGCTAGCGTGAGCTGGACCCGGTGCAAATACCTCCTGGAGAGCGGTGACGAGTACCTTGAATGGATTTTATATTGTTATGCAATTTATACAATGTTAATGTCAATAATTTGTAAATACAATAAAAAATTTTATAAGCATACACACAAACAATTTATGAATTTTATTTGTATAATGTGTTTTGATTTTTGTTTTGGGTAATAAATCAGTCCTTTAACAATGAGGCAACCTTTACCGCATGTAGAAAACCAGCGCTACAGGCGAGTATGTTTCTAATTTGAAGTATCCTGGATTAGGGCTGGGTGATATATAAAAAGTTTTTATATCTCAATATCGTCAAAACTTTTACAATATTCAATATATATCTGGAAATGTTTGCATTTGATTTTAAATAATGAAAAAAGATTGTGTGTTCCTTTTGGAGACTAATCTATCTTCCCCACCCGTGTCTCTTTCCACACCTGTGTTTGTTTGTTGTCTCCATTTTGCTGATGTGTAAAAAAACAAAAAAGTTTCACAGTTTATATCTTTTGATATGTAATACATATAATTGTCAGGGGAGGCTGGCAGGAAGGACCCAAAAGCAGGACTCCACCAGAAGAACAGAACCAGGTCAGTAGGGTTAGCATAGGCAGGAAAGGGATAATGTCCAAATATATTTAAACACTCAATCGCGGCACTCACGGAGTTAATGCCAAACGTCCAGGGTGCTGGGAGCGCGAAGCTGGGGGCGGATCTGAGAGAGAAAAGTGAGTCTGAAAACAGTCTGAGTTCAAGAGCCAGAGAACTTGGACAGGTCCAAGAGATACTTGGACAGGTCTGAGGCAGGAGACATGGAAGGTCGGGTGGATGTGTAAGACTCTGGGAAGCTTGAGAAGTACTGGTTTATGACCTTGGAAATGGGGTATGGACCCATGAAACAAGGGGCAAGTTTCTTGCACATGGCCTTGAGGGGTAGGTCACGAGTAGAAAGCCAGACCTTCTGGCCAATCCGATATTGAGGGGCAGGTCGGCGTTTGCCAGCGCTCGCGCCGACAACACTTGAACTGGGCCAGGACGGATGGAACGGTGGTCTCGGGCTCTTGGGTGGAAAACAGTGGAGGTTGGTAGCCGAACACGACCTGAAAGGGCGAGAGGCCTGTGGCAGCGGTGGAAAGAGTATTATAAACGTATTCAGCCCAAATAAGTTTCTCCGACCATGTGGAGGGGTCTTGAGCACAGAGGCTATGGAGGCCGGTCTCAAGTTCCTGGTTGAGCTTTTCAGTCTGGCCGTTGGACTAAGGATGAAACTCAGAGGAAAGGCTGAGAGAAATCCCCAGAAGATGGCAGAATTCCTTCCAAAAATGGGCAGAGAATTAGGGGCACAGACACAATGTCCTGAGGTAAACCATGCAGGCAGAAGACGTGTTGGAGCAGGAGCTGGGCAGTTTCTTTGGCAGAGGGAAGCTTGGGTAGGGGAATGAAGTTACATTTTAATGCATTATCCAAGCTGTGAAATACTTATAAAAATCACAGAAGTAGTTGTGACATGATTGTGTTTTGTGTAGGTTTATGTCTAACTACACTTCTGAGGCCATAATATCCACAGTTATATAGGCAAGTATTATAATATCCAAATTCGTGAGATTTTACTGGTCCTCACTAGTTAAATGTGCTCATCACACTTATTGAAAAGGCTTCTAAATCAATCAAAATACATTTGTATTTAGATGTATTGTTAAGCATGTTTCTGTGATGAGCACATTTAGGGGTAGAGGTTATATAGGTAAACAATCGAGTGTGTGTGTGTGTGTGTGTGTGTGTGTGTGTGTGTGTGTGTGTGTGTGTGTGTGTGTGTGCAAAGGAGGAGCCAGATAATGGTGATGAGTTGTTGTATCCTGGATGTTCTCATACCAAAGGCCAGACTTTGCTGCCGTTGATGTCATATGTGTGACATAATCTAACAGGAGTTGTCTTTTAAAAATGTTTTATAAATATTTTACAGGATTGGTAGCAGAAATTGTATACATATTTAACAAATGTTATGCTGAGTTTATATCAGTGCGTGACTACGTTCATTTTTATTCAGTATTTTCTTTTATGTAAAATAATTTAACTGAAAAGTGACTCATTTATTAATGTGTAAATGTATAAAGTAAAGCGCTATTTTACTCGTTACTCCAGAAAAGTAATATTATTACGTAACGCATGTTACTTGTAACACGTTACCCCCAACACTGCCTATTACTACACACCTCAACAATGGAACTGCAAAGAATAGACATTCGGGGCCACCAAGATGTTGACGGAATAACTACAGCAGTTCTAGCACGTAACAGGGCGCGTTACTATCTGTGCTCTGCAGTGCTCTGACGCCCTCTCGTGGTGAAGTAACGTTATCTTCAAAAATTATTTTCAAAGCTGATTTTATATTAGTGAAAGAAACAATGGATCAAGCTGTGAGTGCTAACTGTTTATCTTAAACAATGAATCCAGCATTATCGAGTAGCTTAATGGCTAGTATGGCACCAGGAAACTCCATTTGGAACTTACGTAGCCTGTTGTATCGACTTTCAAAGTTGACGATGTATTCCACCATATAAATACCGCTCTCTTTATTGATCCGTTTAAACTCTGTGTACACCTCGTACTGTAACTTGCCTTAACACCAAACTGTGCAACAGACAATGCCATCTCCACTGCACCAGCCTTTAAACACCTCGACAGAAGGGACACCTCTTGGACCTTAACACCTCCCTCTGCAATTGGATCCTGGAATTTTGGGCACTGGGGCCCTACAGGGCCATATTCTCTGTACCTTCTTTTCACACACACAATGTCAATTGTGTGTTTCATTAATTTCCTGATGACATGATTTGTGTCCCATCAGCAACAACAATAAATCAACTTACAGAGATAAATGCAGCAGCTTCACAAAATAGTCAAGAGTCAACAATTTGTCATCTAAATATGGATGAAATAAAAGATGGTTATTGACTTCAGGAGAACACTGAGTGAAACACTACCACTGAACCTCAATGGCTTCTCCATGTAGATCAACAAGAGCACCACATTTAATGGTGTCCACTAGGTAGAGAATTTTACTTGATACCTCACATCCAGCTGCATATCCAAGAATGTCCATCAGCAACTCTACTTTTTAGGAAGGCAGAGGAAAACCCAGGTCCCACCACCTATCAGCACCACATTCCACAGGGGACTATCATCCATCTAGCATCCAGAGCAGCCACATCTCTACATGGTATGGAAATTGCCAGTTCATTAAGTCATAAGTTATCTTTGTCCCCTTTGATGCTTCTCTGAGTAACACTCTGCTTACCTGGTCACTAACGTTTAGTGGATGGCCTCCTTCAAAAAGAGTGGTGTCATATTCTTTGCATTTTCAATAATAGATTTAACAGTGCCCCACCGATGGCAAGTGCTTAGAATATGTAAAAAAAAAAAATGATTTCTTATTCAGACTTTAGCATTTATTACTTTTCCCCTTAGTCACAAGTATAGCCTATTTTGTGTTTTGTTTTAACATCAGTAATTTTAACATTCAATACATATAACAATACAATAACAAAAGAATAACATCTTCACAATTAGAATCAACTTCAAAATTGAGCGGTTGCTATTAATTATTTTAGTAATCGAGCATTCTACTGATTATTCCAATGATTAATCGAGTAATTGGATAAAAAGTACTTTTTCTATATTAAAGCTCAATACTCAATATGGAATAGAAAATAAGAAAGGTCTGTTAAAATGAACAAGTAATTTGTTTCCTTTTTAGAAAAATCAACATTTTATTGCTGAGATTGCATACAAGAATATCTGTGAAAACTAAACCCATTTAATGCACATACAAATATATAAATGAAAAATCATAAATCAAAATATAAAAATACATTTCAGATTATTTATTAAAAAAAATAAGCACACTGTATGCTGTTTTCTCCCCATTCCGCCGTTTTTTTTTTTTTTTTTTTAAAAAAAAAAAGCCCACTGTATGCTTTTTTCCCCCCATTCCGCCGTTTTTTTTTTTTTTTTGTCTTCTTCGTTTACCTGTCCAGAGGGCTCCAGGGTTTAGCAGGCGGTGCGTCAGTAATAATGGTCCGTGGAGAAACACAATACTCCGTTTGTAGTTCAACGGACTAAACGAAGCATTGAGGCAAATAATTTGGCTCGTTGATTTTTTGTATTTAAATGACTAATTATCGTTTCAGCCCTACTGGAAAGAGCACTGATTTGGAAACTGATAGCTTTGAAAAAGTTTGTGCTTTAAATGAAATAATATTGAAAATTATTAGCATGTCTCTCAGCCATAATAGAATAGTGCTAATTCCACGGTTTCAACGGTTTGTTGTCTTTTGTTTGACCTAAGGTCCATGGTGTTTCATGGTTTGTATCAACTTTTTCCCCCACCTCTCAAAAACATTATGGTAGGTTATACTACTACTACTACTACTACTTCTACTACTACTACTAAATTAATTCCAAACCAAATAGTGTGTCCCTCATAACCATGGCTGTGCACAGGGGGTGGCCGGGTGGCTAAAGCCGCTGCCCCTCTGTCTTATGGCTGGAATTCCCCTTCAGAATTTGTAGAGTAAAAAAACAACAACAATGCGTTCACCAAAAAAAAACCCAGAGATAGAGGGAGACTGCTAAAGGCAGTTCAACATTTAAAAAAAATGAATTCCAAGCTCCAGTAAGCCAGCAGAATAGAAATCGAATAGAAGATTATTGAATATTTATTCCCTTATTGGCACTTTTTTGTTTATGACAACTGCCTCAACATGTCTGTGTATGACCCTGTAAATAATTATCTGCGCATATATCTCTGTGCAAGAACCTGCGTTAAAATGTGCACGGTTCCATAGTGGTTCTCCTAAAGTTTTGTGGTGTCTCCCCTTGGAACACCCCCCCCCCCCCCTTGGAACCCCCCCCCCCCCCCCCGCCCGATGTGTGGCGTGACGCAGGAGTAAAGGCGTGGCCGCGCGTCTCCTCCCCCTCCCCCACACCCTCCACCACAGTCTGCCTGGAAAAGAAAAAAACTTTTTGTGTAGAAGGATTCAACAACCGCCATCTTGTCGTGGACAAGAATTGGGATTTGGGCGAACATAATAATAGTTGTATGGACGCTAGGGATTCCGACAGGGTCTGTATAGCTTCGTGGTGAAAGATAGAAGAGAGCTGGTGAATTTCGGGGGTCGTTCTGATGGATGGGCTTAAAATGTGGCCGATTTGGTCTCTTGGAAAGCCCCGTATATTTGATTTCCCCCTTTACCAAGCGTTGCTTCTTACTATTTCGCTCATTCTGTCATGTCCAGTTTGTACTGCGCTGGATTTGTAAAAACTGCACATGTAGACGATCATTTTCGCTGAATGTTCATTTGGCCATAGTTGGTAATAGGTATCGAGGCTATTTATTTTTACTCGGAAATGATCATAAAAAAAAATAAACCGATGACGTAAGGCGTTGATTAAAGACTTGATTCTGTTCATCGCCCTAAAAAGAAAACGACCGAAACATTTAGGTGGCTAAATAAGAATAATTATGAAGGTACTTGATGGTGAATATGGAAGTGGCGAAGCGGGGCGCTGTTTCTTGTCTGGAGTCATTTTCATCTTATCCATACTGCTCGCTAATGCTACTAACTTTTTTATTTGCCCGAAAACTATGACTTAATCTGCAAACCCAAAACATAAATACATACCCCCCTCCTTATCTCCAAGCCACAATACAGCAAAACTCCTAGTCATAATGGCTGATAACATCATGGATATGGGACCTTCCAGTGCTAAACGTCCAAAGCTCAGTTCACCTGCTCTGTCTGCATCCGACGGCCCAGGTAAAGAAACTCATTCAGCAAACATCAGGATAATAACATGTACAGCTTTCAGATGGGGGGAAAATTTTCAGCTCAGCTACATTAAAACCATAGTCTGCTAGTTATTAGCCAATGTTAATGTTTCTCATTAGCTGCTAATAATGTAGCTTCAGCGCGAGCTGAGCAGAAAAGTCCGATTCGACACGCTTCCGGTCGGAACAGACGCTGCCTCCTTGCTTTCAGTTTTTTAAATGATTGTTTACAACTGTTTATTTGCTCCTTTGCTGTTGTGTATAAAAAAATTTTATTTATCTCTACGGGTTTTGATACATGATATTTTTTTAAAGATGATTAGCAGTCACCACAGCAAGTTGAACTGGCGGTATGTTACACGGTTTAAATGCTTGGCTTTTATAAATTGAACCCAGTCAGAGAGTCGCGCGTGCAGCGCCAGAGAGTGTAAACAGTAAAGAATCATTCCGGAACCCCTTCATATCAGCTGTTTTTGGTGTAGAACTGTGCTGGTTCACGTTACGCAACACGATTAGATTATTAACGACAAACTGCCATAATAAATAAATAAAAAAATATTTGACCAATTTCACGAACCACAATTTCATTTGATGCCACTAAGGATTAGTGGCATCAAATGAAATTGTGGTTCGTGAAATTGGTCAAATAATATATATATTTTTTTATTATGGCAGTTTGTCTTTAATAATCCAATCTAATTTAGAATAAAATATAAAGATATCTTCGGTTGTTCTTCTGCTGTTTAATTTATATTTTAAGCAGCACAGCTTTTCCCAATGTGATTTATTCAATCTGTCACTATTAGGGTTGCAACCCTTTTTTTAATAATCGATCAATCAGACGATTATTTTTCGATTAATCAAATTGCCATATTACATTAAAATGTAAATACAAATATATTCATAAATAAATAAAAATAAATTTCAGATTAATAATAATAAAAAAAAAAAACCTAAACGCAGTGTTTTCTTTCTGTTAGTTTGAAATGTTCCTAAACTTTCTTTGGCCTGAATCCTATAGCAGCCCGTTTCTGCTACACCAAAAAAAGTTCGCCTCATTCCAAGTTTTTTTATGGTCAAAATTGTGAGAGAAAAAAACAGATTTTTAAAATAAACACAAACATTTAATTTAATGTGGCAGAAACAAGCTTTCATATGAATCTATCTATCTTCCTGTTGCTCTATTTCTCATTTTGCAGCGTCTCCTGCGTTACCTGTCCGGAGCACTCCAGGATTTAGCAGGTTATAGTAATAATGCAGTAATAATGGCCTGTGGGAAACACAGTGCTCCATGTGTAGTTAAATTAATTAAATAAATTTTCAGATGGAATTACTTGAGGAATCTTTACAGCCCGAAACTGTTTACACATCAGCACTTTATTAAACTATACCATTTTCACATAATACAGTTTTTGTTTACCGTGCTAATGTTTTGCCTTCATCTGAGACACCAGTGTGTTAACCTGAGTAGGGCTGCATTCATTGTCAATGAATTCCTTTATCGATTAGTTGGGCTGCTCAAGGTGCGGGTTAGCGTGACGGCAAGATAACATAGCTGCTTTCTGACATGGCAGACAGTACAAATCAAATTTACAGGCTTAACCGGCAGCAGGAAAAAGTGTGCGTCCAAAGTCAAGGCATGGAAGCATTTTATATTAAACGCAACAAAGAAAACTACCTGGGAGTTATGCAAATCTGAGCTTGTGTGGCATGAAAGTACCACATGCCACATGCACAAAATAAAACACACTGGTGTTATGGATGAAAGCAAAACTTCAGCATTGTAAGCAAAATCTGTATAATCCTCATCATGTGAAAATGGTATAGTTTAATAAAGTACTATTGTGCAAACTGTTTGCTAACTTCGGGACAGTTGCACTGGATCTGTTCCGTTGTGACTCGCGACAGTGATGAATTCAATTGAAACGGTTTGAACAACACTAAATCCAAAAACAGCAAATAACAGCAGCAGTAAACATTTACATTGTTAGTCATTGTTGTGGTTTGATTTGTTGTGGTTTATTTATTATTTTTTTATATCAAGCCTGTTAGCTTGCTGTGTTTCTCAGTTTTATTCTCTTTTTATAGCATTTGTCTACTACAATAGTTAACTTTGTAAAAAAATGTGATTTACTGTGGCTTTGCTACATTCAAATGCTTGTATTTAATGTTTGTATATTTGATTTATGCATATTTCATTTAAATATCTTACAAATTAGAATTATCTATTCTAGATGCTTTTGTTTTCACTAATGAACAAAATAATCGTTGGTTGCAGCCCTAAACTTGAGCAGCCCAAATAATTGATATCGGCATTCTTTGACAACGAAATTCATTATCCATTTTACGGATTAGTTGTTGCAGCCCTAATAAAAAGAATAAATAAAAAAAGATATTTTATATACAGGTCTCCAACTTGAATGCTAGCTGCTATAAATCATAGATATAGTGCAATAAGGCTACATTTGTGTAGCGCGTGCTCGGAGGGGTTTTGCTTTTCTGTGCCCCGTTCATCTCATATTTAGCATAGCGATCATGATGTTTGGATTTTAGGTGGTAAATTAAACCCGGCGTGGAGAAAGTCATTGCAGACGCACCCCATCTTAAAATTTCAGCATTACATTTTTTGCAAATCGCTATCCGTGGGTCTTTCCCAGATAAACTGAAATACGTCCACACCGCAGACATGTTGCTTCAGACAAGCACGTGCAGGCCGCGGTTTCTGTTTGAGTCATCACAACAAACTGCTTGGCCGTGTTGTTTCGGTGATCAAAGTCTTTTAGCCGAAAACCGAAAATGCACTTTTGGGCCATTTTCGGTGGCCGAATATTCAGTGCATCCCTAGTCCTCATACATGTCCTGCACCACCCTCACATACTTCTCTGACACACATGATTTCCTCATACAATACCACAACTCCTTTCTTGGCACCTTGTCGTACGCTTTCTCCAAATCCACATGCACACACTGCAACTCCTTCTGACCTTCTCTATACCTCTCCATCAACATTCTCAAAGCAAATAATGCGTCTGTGGTGCTCTTCCTCTGCATGAAACCATACTGTTGCTAACAGATGGTCACCTCTTCTCTCAGCCTGGCTTCCACTACTCTTTCCTATAACTTTAGGGTGTGACTGATCAACTTTATTCCCCTGTAGTTACTGCAGGTCTGCACATCTCCCTTATTCTTAAAGATCTGTACCAGCACACTTCTTCTCCATTCCTCAGGCATCTTCTTACCTCCCAAAATCTTGTTGAACACTCTTGTTAAAAACTCCACTGCCATCTCTCCTAAACATCTCCATGCTTCTACTGGTATGTCATCTCGTCCAACCGACTTTCCACTCTTCATCCTCCTAATTGCTGCTCTCAAGTCCTATGTACTATTTCTATCAACTTCCTGCTTCACTTTGCTACACCATCTAACATTCTCTCTTTCTCATTTTCCTCGTTCATCAGCTGCTCAAAATTTTCTCAACACACTCTCCTCACTGGTCAACACATTTCTATCTCCAGCCTTTATTGCTTTAACTTGCAGTACATCCTTCCCAGCTCTGTCCCTCTGCCTGGCCATTCAGTACAACTATATATATTACTGTACTTTCCGCCATTTTCCCAAGAGGCTGTGTTATCTTATTGTCACACTAACCCGTTACTTGAGCAGCCCAACGAATTTTATTATCGATTGGTTGAAATAAAAAAAAAATAGATTAAATAAAATTAATGCAATACACTTTTTCTCTTTTATTAATTAAATTGCGTAATCGATTAATTAGCTAAAAATTAAATCAAATTAATTACTGTATTTTTTGGACTATAAGCCGCTACTTTTTTTTAATGGATTTTTGCTGGGTTTTTCCCGGTTTCACAAGATCCAAGCCAAAACACTGAGCCCCATAACATTAGACCAATGAAATTCCTGAACGGGTTCAGGTGAACTAATTAAAACTCTTTATATTAATTCAGATGCGCTTCCACTGAATCGGGCCATACCACATCATAAATATGGATGATGTTCCTCTGACGTTTGAAATGCGATTCATTTGTCACGCTGAAAACAACCGGGCATTAAAAAACGCACTTAACCTGTGTTCTGAGCTACACAGCTTCAGGAAAAAAGCTTCACCGATGGTGATTTTTTTAAACGCACGACAATGCCAAAAGAAAAACTCTTGAGAGAAATTGTTGTGAACGGAAGAAGGAAGACATTGAACGATGACTTTCTTGGTAGGCTACTGTAGGCTACACGTTAAATCATGGTTAAGGGAGAGCTCGCTAACTCCAGTTGCAACAGAAATCATTATTCATTCTTTTTGTTAAAAGCGCTATACAAATGAAAATGAATTGAATTGGATTATATCCTTCTTTCATTAATTCATTCTTTCTCTTTCGATATGCAAAATTGTGAAATTTTTGTGTGTGAGGCAGAGACTAAACCAAATTGAAGTCCGCCACCTAATATGTTTGTGAGAGAACTTAGATTTTAACTGTTTGGCATGTAAAACAAGCATTGCATTTGGTAGTCAACAAGTCAATCAATCAACAGCCCCAGTTGCATTACCAGCCCTACATGCCCTTTCCATAACACTGCCTTCACCGTGTTTGACTGATAATGTGGTATCTTTGCAATAGACAAAAGAGCCCCTCATTTTCTTTATACTTGTTGACAAACCGTCTGATGTCCAGCAGCAAGTGGCAGCCTTTGCAAACGGCATTAAAATTGTGTTTTGCACACCTAGCTGTGAATTATCCTTTACCTATTTATGTGATGTTGGTGTTTTATTTATGTGTAGATGTATGTGAAATGTCAACTTTGTAGACTTTGTGGTCAGAACATTTTCTTGATTAGAGATTCATATATACTCTTTGTTGGCGATGAAAGATATCAAATGTTTTCTGTAAGTTTCCACAAGGATTTTACACACTATTGCTGGGAGTTTGGCCCATTCCTTCATGAAAATTTCTTCCAGAGCAGTGATGTTTTGGGGCTGTCACTGGGCAACACGGATTTTCAACTTCCTCCAAAGATTTTCTATGGGGTTGAAATCTGGAGACTGGCTAGGCCACTACAGGATCTTGCAATGCTTCTTTCGAAGCCACTTCTTCGTTGCCTGGGTGTTGTGTTTGGGATCATTGTCATGCTGAAAGACCCAGCCATGTTTTATCTTCAATGCTCTTTCTGATGGAAAGAGATTTTCACTCAAAATCTTATGATACATGGCCCCATTAATTCTTTCCTTTACATGGATCAGTCGTCCTGGTCCCTCTGCAGAAAAACAGCCCCAAAGCATTATGTTTCCACCCCCATGCTTTACAGTAGGTATGATGTTCTTTATATGCAACTCAGCATTCTTTCTCCTCCAAACACAATTTGTGTTTGTACAAAAAAGTTCTATTTTGGTTTCATCTGACCATGTGAAATTCTCCCAATCATCTTCTGGATCATCCAGATCCTCCAGCAAACTTCAGACGGGCCCGAACATGTACTGGCTTAAGCAGGGGAACACGTCTGGCACTGCAGGATTTAAGTCCCTGGCGGTGTAGTGTGTTACTGATGGTGGCCTTTGTTACTTTGGTCCTAGCTCTTTGCAGGTCATTCACAAGTTCCCCCTGTGTGGTTCAGGGATTTTTTGTCACTGTGCTTGTGATCATTTTGACCCTACGGGGTGAGATCTTGCGTGGAGCCTTAGATCGAGGGAGATTATCAGTGGTCTTGTACGTCTTCCATTTTCTAATAATTGCTCCCACAGTTGATTTCTTCACAACAAGCTGCTTATCTATTACAGATTCAGTCTTCCCAGCCTGGTGCAGGTCTACAATTTTGTTTCTGGTGTCTTTTGACAGCTCTTTGGCCATAGTGGAGTTTGGAGTCTGACTGATTGAGGTTGTGGACAGGTGTCTCTTATATTGATAACGAGTTCAAACAGGTGCCATTAATACAGGTAACAAGTGAAGGACAGAGGAGCCTCCTAAAGAAGAAGTTGCAGGTCTGTGAGAGCCAGAAATCTTACTTTTTTGTAGGTGACCAAATACTTTTTTTTCCCCCCATAATTTGCAAATACATTCTTTAAAAATCAGACAATGTGATTTTGGGGATTTTTTTCCTAATTTTTTTCTCATAGTTGAAGTGTACCTATGATTAGAATTACAGGCCTCTCTCATCTTTTTAAGTGGGAGAACTTGCACAATTGGTGGCTGACTAAATACTTTTTTGCCCCAATGTATTTCACAATTTACCATCCATTGGCAGTTTTTCGAACTGGAGACGACTTAACAGCTACAATTTAGAATATTGGCATTACTGTACCTCTGAATGCAAATATATGTTGTCACATTGCAAAGGTGCAACAAGTTCTTTTTGGTCAGGCGGTATGTATTTTATTTATTTATTTTCTTTTATTAAATTAAAGCATAATTACAACTTTTCAATCAATACAACCAAAAGTGAAGTAGGATTTCATTTGTAAATTAAAAGTTAGAAGATCCAAGAAAAAAACCCAAAATAATGATCATCCTAAGAATGTAAAAGCTCGATAGTAAACTCACAGGACACATCCTACCGCTTCCCTGGAAAATAATAAATAAATAAATAAACAGCCTGTGTTTACATATTATATATCATACTGCAGTCAGCTGCATGGGTTAAACATCCTCTGCTAGGGTTACTCCATGTTCATCAAAGCAAGAAATGTATCAGTTATGCTTTGCATTATATGTCCACATTATATTTAACTCCTGTCTCTTTATCTCCCCTTTCTTCTCCTGTACAACAACTGAAGTCTTAAAAATCGCATATTCTCTTCCCCTTAATAGAAATGTCAGAAATCTTGCAGCATCCAGAATTTTTCTTTTATCTCTGAATGGTGTGCAGCTCCACAAAGATTGGTCTTGGATATTCCCCCTTTCTCTTCTCCTGCTCAAACGTTCCAGCTTGATTCATTTTCCTAAGTGTCAGTTTTAATGTTCGTGTGGTCATAATAAGTGTGAAAGAGAGATACTGGGCCACTTAAAATGTTTCATGTTCTGATTAGGGATGTTGCTATCAATTATGTTAGTAATCAAGTATTATAATGATTATTCCAACGATTAAACAAATAATCGGATAAGTATGTCATTTGTTTCCTTTTAAAAAAAGTTAATACAAGAATATCTGTGAAAACTAAACCCATTTAGTGCATTTAATTGCCATATTACATCAAATGCAAATACACCAAAAATCATAAATAAGAATACATTACAGATTACTCTTTAAAACAAAAAGTAAATGCACTGTACAGTGTTTCCTTTATGTTTTAGTTTTAACTGATTGCAAACTTTGGTAACTTTTTTCGTTTTCTTTGAATTTTTTTTTGGAAGCCTACTTCTGCCACAAAAGTGTGGATAATTCCGCCTTTTTTTTTTCTTGCAATTCCGAAATTTTTTCTTACAATTCTAATTTAATTTCTCGTAAGTAACATTTCTGGTGAATCCACTGGTAACCATCTATACTGTTCAGGCTCCTCCAGAGCTGATTGTTAGATAGAGTTCTCTCCAGTGGTCGGAGGCTTAGTTTGATACCATGCAATTCTATTGATTGTAGACAGGCTATTGCGGTCTTTGTCTTTAAATGTGCTCTTGTTTTAATGTGTCATTCTTCACACTTGTTTGGTTGTAGTATCAGATGGTTGTGTACAAAAACGAGTTGAGGTACATTCATTCTACATTATTGTACAATCGCTGGAAATCTGTTATAATAAAATTTACTCTTAATGGCAAGTGGCTTCATAGCCCACCTTTCTCAGGGCATCACGTGATCCCCGAAATGTCAGTTCTTAAACATCTTAGTCTTTAATGTCAGTTGTGATAGTGGGTGACAAAATACCAAAATGTTCAAAATACCACTTCAAGGTTGATAATTACCTCATCAGATTCACAGATGTTTTGAAAATGTTTTCATGTTTGTATGAAAGTATGAAAGCATTTAAATACTATGACACCACAAGTCTCATCTCTGTTTAAAGTTATTTTTTCAAAATGTTATATGTACAATGTAATGCAACTAAATTGAAAAATATTTTTGTATTGGTGGAAGATAATAACACCAGATTAAAAATAAGTGTAATGAAGTAAATAAAAAATTCATTCAGTCATTAATGAAGGCACTTAAATAATTTGTATAATTACTAGTAGATTCTATCTGACTATGAGGTTAGAAAATGTAAAACTAACGTTCAATAAATAAAGTTAAATAATTATTAGCGATTTATTGAGATTAGCTTTATTTCTCAACATTTGTGCAGACTGTAATAGATTTGCCACCTTGAAGGCAAAAATAATCAGTAGAGGTAAGTGAATTGTATGAAGTTGAACAATGGTTGAGAAACATTTGAAAATAATAAATTGTCAAAAATTATCCTTTCGTTTAATTTGTTGTATAAGCACACTGTATTAGTGTATAATTCCCCCCCCCCCCCTTTCTTTTTTTTTTTTTTTTTTTTTTTTTTTTTCTTTCTTCTTCTCATTTTAGATTTGGGCTCCTTGTTTGACTTGGAAAACGATCTCCCAGATGAGCTGATCCCCAATGGTGATGCGGTCTTGCCATCTATGACCACTCATGGTGAAGGAGTTGCAGGAAGAATGAGTGCCATCATGCCTGATGCTGCCACCAAGCACCAGCAGCTTTCACAGCTTCTGCAGTCAGTCTCTGGGGGGCCTGGCATGGGCAGGCAGTTGAGCACACTCTGCAAGAGCCCCCTGGGCCAGGCCTCACCAAGTCACTCAGGCCAGCCTCAGAAAACCATTGGCACAGCAAGTGTCCCCGGCAACAGTGGAAGCCCAGGCATGAGCATCAACACTGGCTTTAACCAGACTGTGCTGAACAGTGGGCAAAGCCATGGGCTCATGGGCCAAAAGATGGCACAGCAGGGACAAATGCTGAATGGCATTTTAGGGCCAGCAGGGCGAGGCCGGGTGGCACCAGGCATGCAGTACCAGGGCCAGACAATGCAGGGAGCACCAGTGGTAGGAAGTGTCACATCAGGGGTTAAAGGGGTCAGCATGGCTAGCAGTATGCTGGCAGAGACACTGACCCAAGTGGCAACACAAATGAGTGTGCACAAATCTGTCAACCCTCAGCAGGCAGGAAACATGAATAAGGTAAACAAGATTCTTTTACCATCCCATGCAGATGTTCTTTATGTAGATATACTGTCCCAGTCGGAATTATGTACAATGTATAATATTATACTTGGGAAAAGTGTGTTGTCTTAATATTTATCTCAGTACATGTCATTTACACCCAGGATTAATTCTAGGCTTCTTTGCACAAAAGATTTTACAGTATCCACTGTTCATGGAACATCTAGGGCAGGGGTCACCAACATGGTTCCCGCAGGCACCAGGTCGCCCGAAAGGACCACATTAGTCACCTGTGGGCCTTTTCTAAAAATAGCTCACCATAGCGCCACTTACCAGTGAGCTGCATCTAAATTTTTGTGTTGCTCTTCTTTTTTACATCTGTCACGGATAGACCAAGAGTCGGAAACTGGAGTATGGATAAACACCTTGTCTTTATTTAGTCTATACATATACAAGGCAGAGGCTTGAGGAGAAGTACGAACCGGAGAGCAGATAGAATCCGTAATGCGGGTAGTCCAGGGATGATCGCCAATGTGAACCGGTAAAGGCAAACCTACCTTGAACGCTTCCTCCGAAACGACGCCAGGTGTATGGAAGGGGAATACTAGTGGTAGGAAGTCCGATAGATCTCTCATGGCAACTAATAGATTCGACTGTGAGTAAACTGGAATCAGGACCTTATAAAGGGGAAAGGTAAAGGGGAACAGGTGTAGGTGATTAGAGCAGGGAGAGGCTGAGTGAGAGTTAGAACGAGGTGTGTTGGAGGGAGGTGTGGCTGGTGGTTTCCTGACAAAATTACACTTGCATTGGTGTGACAGTATTAAAATATAGATGACTAGATATAGATGAATATTATTAATTATTAATAATAACATATAATTAAAGGTAAATTGAGCAAAGTTGTTATTTCAGAAGTGTGTATCAAACTGGTAGCCCTTCACATTAATCAGTACCTAAGAAGTAGCTCTCAGTTTCAAAAAGGTTGGTGACCCCTGATCTAGGGTGTGGCTATCCAGAGGTAAAAAATGTTTTTCCGTGGACACTCAACCAGAATTTTACCTTCTTTTTGGAAGACCTATTTCAAATTTAATCCCCATTTGCTATTAAAATAACCTCCACTCTTCCGGGAAGATATTCCACTACATTTTGGAGTGTGACTGTGGCAATTTGTGCTCGTTCAACCACACTGTTTTTAGTAAAGTCAGGTACGATGTAGTCTAACTGATCTAATTAGTGTTCCAATTCATTCCAAAGTTGTTTAATAGGGGTAAGGTTGGAACTTTAAAGCAGGCCATTCACTGTCAAGCTTTAACAGGTTTGGGATTCCTAGTTTTACTGAAGGAAAAATTCTATGCTAGCACATGCTAAGACATCTTATATCTTATATAATATATCTTATGTCCCTCCAACTTGATACACAGGCTGGAAATATCGGAAATCAAAATACTATATAGGGTAGCTGCTGTAAATATGCATGTGCACTTTAGTTTTTGCCACAGCACACATGAAGAAATGTAGTAAATAAAATTGCACTTGTTTTCTCATCTATACAGCTAAATTACAGAATATGCTAATGCATTTAACATGGATTTCAGCTTTCAGCAGATGCACATTTTTTTATTTGGATTAATCATTTAAAGCCCAGTCTACCACAAAATATTTTTTCTTAGTACCATTGCTATTAAACACTGTAAAGATTAAAATAAGATTGAGGAGACCGTCTTTGAGGTACTTGCGAAATGTGGTCAGTGATGAAGTGTAATCCTCCAAACTGGTAAATTTGGCAGTCTCCCTGAAAATGTGCCAGGCACTGTGCTTACTACAGTCCTGTAGCGCAGAAATGGCTTCGCCTGTCTAGGTTTTTACCTGCTTCAGAATCGGTTTGTAGGAGTCTGCAGCCTGTATGCAAAAATGCGCCAGGGCACGTTTTTAAACAAGAGCCAGCATGTTATCCTCTCACATTGCATTGTCTAAATGCTGAAATTTAGAAAGTATTAACAATAAACAGTCAATTGGGATGTGTGTTCTGTTCCCTAATAGCATACATGCTGGGGAAATGGTTACTTTATTTATAACAACATTGGCCAGCAGTCTGAAAATATTCAAATCAGCCCAGTCTCTGTTCACAGATATGAACAGGAGGGTTATTCAGGATGATTATTATGTTAAGCTCTTTATTTTAGGCACACATGGATTTTTCCCCCTTTAAAACATAACCTGTTGACAAGCTATTGAGATGTTTTACACACTAAAATAATGTAAGTGGTGTAAAAAGTCTATACATTTACAAATCCGGTCAATGTCATTCCTTCCACTCACCACTAGAGTGTGCCATGTCCACTCAGACCGTGTCCTTTTGGACCGCAGTTCCTAGAAGCCCCTGCCTGGAAACCAATTACAGACTTCTCCCAGTTCCCAGCAGGAGGACTTTAAAAGTAACACACACTTAAGTTGCTGTGTATTAACAAACAAATAAACTAACTAACTAACAAGCTTATGTTTTGCTTTTCTCACATTTCCATGTACTATTGCCATCACGTGTTTGACCTTGGACTGTTGACCTCTTTTTCTGATTGTTTGCTGCCTGCCCTGACCATTGCCGGATCACCCTGTTGTCTATCCTTGGTTACTGTTTGCTATTATTGACCCTGCCTGTCTAACCACTCCCTTCTAATAAAGCCTGCACTTGGATCCTCCACTCCGTTTTCATGCCAGTCTACCATTATAATACTCAACTGTGAAATGGCTTTTTTGTAATAAGCCATTTTTAACATTTTAGAGAAAAATCAATTTACATTAACATGCATAAGTGGTCATAATACTTGGTTGAAGCACCTTTTGAATCTATTACACTACTGCCTTTTCCGATTAATACCTTTTTAATAAGCAGTATTATTCATCACCTATAAAAGTGGTTATCTGCTTCTGAATTCAATTTATGCTTCAGTTAATTGAAGAAAATGACTGTCACACAGCTTCTTTTAGTATTATATTTGGAAACATTTAAAATATATTACTGTGACAATCACACAGTGCCTTTAATGACTTATTTACTGATTTTGTTCTGTTTCTTATTCTAATAAATGATTGTTAAGAATAATATTTGGACACAGTCACTACCCAAGTGCCTAAATACATACACATTCCAAAAGGAACTGCTTGTATCCAGGCTGATTTTAGTTAATATTTTCATTTTCTCTCTTTTGCTTAGGTGGGTTTGGGGGGCACTAATGGTCATTTTGGGCAACAGTATGCACAGAGTTCAGTGCAGCAGATCACCAGTGCTGGTGTTAATGCACAGCTCCAGAATAAGGCAGCACTTTCAAACAGCCTCCCACCCACACTGAAGCCATCATCCAGTGTACAAAACCCGGTAAGTAACTATATAATGCCTACAGCTACAGTGTTCATAAAGTAAATTTTTTACCTGGTTCACATCAATTGTTATCTATATATGTTTATTCTAAGCTGCTGAACATTGTGCTCTGTTAGTATTAACAAGTAACATTACTTCCATGCAGATAGATGTAATCATGTAGGTGGTAGATGAGCAAATAGCATTAATAGGGGAAAAAAAATCGGATTTAAAATAAACGGCTTCAATATTATTATTTCTAGACTTATGGCTAAAAAATAATATTAATTAATTAAAAACTGCCTCAAATCAGGAAATAATATTAATTAATACAATGTATCAAATTGCATTATAGTGCGATTAATTTAGCCCAATGTCTGCAGATCCTGTTTATAGGTGCGCTTTTTATAGGTGTTTTTTTCAGTGGCCAATTGTGATCCAATTTTTTATGTTGGATATGCTGTAGAGCAGCTGTCATGTCTGACATTTTGTAAGTTCTTTTTTTTGTTTGTTTCATTATTTTTATTAAATAATATTTTACATATATTTTACAGCTTTGTTTTAAAGTATATAGTCATGTGGTTCCCCACTGTGATGATTATTTACAGTGTGAAATGTCCCACATATCATGGATATAGACAATACCATAATAGCCTATCTGCATTTAGCATTTCATTCAAAAGTAATTTAGAAGTTTTCTTAGCAGATAATAACGCATAAGTGAAATGTCCCACATATCATGCATCTGTATGGACTTTTCACTTATGCGTTATTATCTGCTAAGAAAACTTCTAAATTACTTCTGAATGAAATGCTAAATGCAGATAGGCTATTATGGTATTGTCTATATCCATTTGGTTAGTGATGGAGAGCAGTGCAATTTGCAGCTGTATTGCAATGATTAAATTTTTTTAGCTAGGTCAATGATACTGTCTGTTTGATATGCATCAACATGCATTCATAGTCACACTAAAAAGTGGCTGTAATCATCTCAGACTAGTATTGAATGTGCTTTGAATTCTATTTAATATGCATTTGACCCCATTCAAACCTGTATTTAGCACTGTCCATTAGAGTTTGGACATGTGCAGAGGAGGGACACGGGGTATATCGCTAGGAGAATGCTAAGGATGGAGCCACTAGGAAGGAGGAAAAGAGGAAGGCCAGGGAGGCGGTTAATGGATGTGGTGAAGGAAGACATGCAGGTAGTTGGGTTGAAAAAGGCAGATTTAGAGGACAGGGGGGCATGGAGATGGATGATCTGCTGTGGTGTCCCCTAATGGGAGAAGCCGAAAGAAGAAAAGAATTTAGCACTGTCCAGTGATCAGGTGAAATGCAGTCTAGATGAAAGATCAGAGATTACTATTATTGTATATCTTTACAAGATTGTAAAAAATGTATTTGTACACAGATTTCAGCAACCATTTTAGTGTATTTTTTCAAGGGACAATACTATAGAAATGTATGGATGTATCTTAGATTAGTTTTTCTTTGTTTGGGCATATGTGTTGGTGTTTTAAAATATCTTATGTTTTTCCAACAGTATTTCGTCCAATATAATAAACTAGTTAATTTCCACTGAAAACTACATAATGGAAAACTATAGTAAACTACTCTTCACGAAAGAATTGTGGTGGTAAAAATATCCCAACCCCAACAAGTCAGACTCAGGCTCAAATTAAATCCAACAGAACAAACTTTATAAAAGAGAAATCCTCTGCAGCAGGATGTTTGTCAAACACAAGGGCACAAGATGTGAGTGCGGAAAAAATACTTCCTCTTTTCTCACCCCCCTTTTATTATGCCCGTGCTCACACCTCTCAGCCGCATACATGCAAAATTACTCTATATCAGACCAGGTTTCTTGGGACTGGGTGCAGTGTCTAGGACAGGGGTGTCAAACTCAAATTCACAGTGGGCCAAAACTAAAAACTGGGACGAAGTCGCAAAGCCAAACTCTCAATTTATTTAAAAATTGACTGCAATTGTGCATGTTTTCCCTTCCCTCCAGATATGTAATGTTGACCCTTTTCATATGGAAACAAACGTGAATCTGGAACAACCAAAGTTTAATATTATAAACACATGAGCAATTTTATTTGAAATAAAACACACATCAGTTGTATTTGTTTCTTTTGTCTCTCTCTCTCTCTCTCTCTCTCTCTCTCTCTCTCTCTTCCTTTATAATGTAAAACTTTTTTTACAGGCCAACAACAAAACAATCAAAAATAATAATCATTTCCTTCAATAAAAAAAGGCAATCTAAAGTCCATGACTTGGAGTAGAAAAAGTGCATGAAGACAACATTCATTCAAGTTCAGTTTGCTACACTCTGATTTACTCTGATTGGTCCAAGACAGATTCCTGCATCTTTTCTTAGATGCAAGAGCATCAGTGTCTGGGTTTAGGCTCTGAGCTAAGAAAATCCTCAGGATTGAGTAAAGGTGTTAATCAGTGAGACTCCTGAGTGAGGTTTTGTTCATCTTCATTAAAGAGAACAGTTGCTCACATAGATATGTGCTGCCGAACATAGAGAGCATTTAAGCAGCTTGGGGACGAAGTTGGGGGAGGAAACATGGAAACTGTGCAGCACACACAGAGTCGTACTTTGACTTCAGCGTAGTTTGTCATTACACTGGAGTTCAATCATCTCAATTTAGAGGTTGGTTGGTGCGCTTTCCATGTCAACCACAAACGGATTACTGAGAAGTTCAAATCTGCAATTCTGGGTCTCAAATTCTTGCAAATTCTTGCAAATCGCGAGTATTTCAGCAAACTGTGCACTAGGAAACATGGCGGGAGAGATCCGCTCTTTCATTGTTTGGCAGCACGGAAAATGACTGAAGTTTCCTTGCAGCATCTGAGCCTCCCACAGGCACAACTTGGTTTTAAAAGCCCTCACCGCAGCGTACATGTCTGTGATGACGTGGCCCCGCCCCTGAAGCTGCATCGAGTTTCACATCGAGTTGGCTCAGGATGTCACACAGAAACATTTTATCCCTTAACTCTGTTGTGTCTTTCCCTTTCCTTTCCACAAACTGACAGATTTCCTCACGCAGCTCAAAACGTCTGTTCAGTACTTTTCTCGGCTTAGCCATCTCACATCTCTGTGATAGGGCACGTCTGTGTATTCCGAAACCAAACTCCTCCAGAAAAGACTTGAACTTATGGTAATTTAAACCTTTGGCTCTTATAAAGTTAACTACTCGTGTTATGGTGCCCATTTTTAGTTCTTTGCTACACAACGCTTTCTGGTGTAAGATGCAGTGATAAACTGTAAGCTCACCTGCATCTTCTCCCGAATCCTGCCCACCAGTTCATTTTTTTGACCGCACATCGCAGGCGCACCATCTGTCGTCAGTCCCACTAGTTTATCCTAAGGCAGCCTCATTTCATTTACACATTTGGATACCTCTTCAAAGATTTATTTTCCAGTAAATGTGTCATGCATTGATTTTAATCCCAAAAGTTCCTCTGTAACACACAGACTCCACTCCACGGATGAAGATTGACAGCTGGGCTGTATCAGATGTGTTGCTGATCTCATCCACAGCAAAGGAGTATGCAATAAAATCGTTTCCCTTTTTTCATCAGCTGTTCGTGTAGATTGGTGGCAAGCTCACATGCACGCTCAGCCACAGTGTTTCTGCTCAGGCTCACATTTAAAAATGCTTGCTTTTTATCTGGGCACACAATGTCACAAACTTTGACCATGCACTTTTTGACAAACTCTTCCTCATTAAACAGCCAGGCTGATTTTGCAATCTCTGCTACCACAGTAAAACTAGCAGCCTCACTTTGTGATTTTGCTTTTGTGAACATAGTCTGCTGTAAAACCAGACATTTTTTCATCTCCGCTACCTTCTGGAACTTGTGCTTTACGTCCAGGTCCTTGTACTTTTCGTGGTGTTTCGTTTCATAGTGTCTTATGTTATATTCTTTCGTTACAGCCATGGTGGGTCCGCACACGAAACAAACAGGTCTGTCCTTTACATTCGTGAGCAGATAATCTGCCTCCCACCTGTCTTGAAAGCTTCTGTTTTCCATTTTTTGTTTGGCCGTTTTTGGGGAGGGGTGGATTAAGTTTGTTCAAGGAGACTGGTAGCATGGATACCAATGATTGTTAACAGAAAAGGAGCGGGGCGCTTTGGCACTCTCTACTAATGTGCCAATGCATTAACAAAGCATTCTGGGATTTGTATTATTAGTGGTGTATGTGTTATATACTGGCGGGCCAGCTCTAATAAACATTTGTTATGTTCTTGCAAACCAAATTTAAGTCTGCAACTTCTTTTTTGCCAAACCTTTCAGATAGAATTAGCTGGTTGTCACATTCTCCGCACAACAAAAGATGTAAATCTGCTCTGCTAGTTACATAGTGTAAGAAAAGTGGAACTAGGTAATTGTAAGGTTTGACATTTGGTTATGAAGAAACAATCACTTTATTCTTATAATACTATGATTACAATTTTCCTTACGTTTCCCTCCATTTTGTTCTTTATGGACAAATTCTAAAGCACAAATTTTAAGTAAAATGTAACATACTAAGCAAATGCAAACCAATTAATATAAATAAAACAGAAAATGGAACATCAAACACAATCATTCCCATAAAGGGTTTTAAGTTATATTATCATGAATATTCACAGTCAAATATTTGCATTATTTCAGCTTCTAACTACAATCTTAGATCAATGTGTCTTTTGAGGTTGTGTGTCTTCGGGTGGGTCATAGTCAGTTTCCTCAAGATTTAGAGGCCAGTCTGGATAAGGTGGATCCCAAACGTCCGGGTCATTGGGATCTCTAGAAGGCATGCAAATCAGTTGGAACCCTTGGGCATACTGGATTACCACATGTCTTAGGCAGTGGAAGATACAAGGACCAAAAAGACATAGTAAGATACTTTCAGGACCGAAACCTTCAGAGATATGGGGCCCAACAGCATGCATAAAAATTCTTTCTTAGTTGTTCAGCCACCTTGTTCATCTGGACGAGGGCTGTGGAGATGTCTACCTGGTCATCATTATTTGCAGGGACATGGGTGCAGCATGCATCGCCCAATGCAGCAAACACTTCACCTCTCCCTGCAAGCATTATGTCCAGAACCAGTCTGTTCTGCATAGTCACTAGGTCCATGGCTATTAGCTTTTCTTTGATGCCCAAGATTGCCTTTATGATGCTGCTAGCAAATCTATATAGTTCTCTATTAAGAACGATTTCTATCTGATTTCATAGTTGAGTTATACCATATTGTGGAAAGAATGCATCCCCGAATTTTTACTATTTTGATTTTAATTGGTGTTTTGGTGTCGGGAAGTCGTCTGTATACTAACGCGCCAACACACTAATAAAGCATTCTGGGATTTGTAGTTTTAGCGGTGTATGTGCTATATACTGGCGGGCCATCTCTAATAGTTTCTTGTATCTAGTTTTCAGTATCTTGTTTAGCACGTATACTATTGTATCTATTCTTGTGAGGTTTGCTGGTTACCACAGTCATGGAGCCGTTGAATTGCGTCAGAGTTCAACCTCTATTCCAATTGGTCGGGAGTTGACCATAGACATATGTGTAACGTACCCAATATAAGTCCAGGTTCCGAATAATTATTCCGTTCGGGCCTGGGTGTATCACTGAGCAGATACTAGATCCTACAAAGCAGTGGGAAAATCTAGTTGGGAGGATAAAAAGCTTGGAACTTTAGGCACTCCCTGTCCTTCCATTTGGGCATGACTGCAAGCATGAGCCTCATAGTCGAGAAACACATATTGTATGTCGTGCCGTTCACGTTACCACATTGGTGGGATGCATTGATAGGAATTAATACAGTTGTGTTCAAAATTATTCAACCCCCAATGCTGTAAATAGTTTTATGGAATTTAGTGTACATTTGTAATTGTATTCAGAATGAAATCCTACAAGGACTTCTTAAAGAACCATATGCAACTAAAATGACCAATTAGTTTTGTAATACAGTAGTAAATGTTTCTTTTGTAAATTCTTCATTGACATAATTATTCAACCCCTTAAAGACTACCACTCTGAAGAACAGAGGTTCAATGAAGTGTTTTCAATCAGGTATTGAAAACACCTGTGGATATCAGGGAGCAGCAATAAAGCCTAATAAGCACCAATTAGGCAGCTTTAAAATGACTGTGATACTCAGCTCCTTCTAGACATTTACTGGTGTGGTTACAAACATGGTGAGGTCAAGAGAATGGTCCAGGAAGACAAGAGAACAGGTGATTACTCTTCACAGGTAGGGAAATGGCTATAAGAAGATTGCAAAGATGTTAAACAAACCAAGAGACACCATAGGAAGCATCATTCGCAAATTCAAGGCAAAGGGCACTGTTGAAACGCTACCTGGTCGTGGCAGAAAGAAGATGCTGACTTCGACTGCTGTGCGCTACCTGAAGCGTAGAGTGGAGAAAAGTCCCCGTGTGACTGCTGAAGAACTGAGAAAAGATTTGTCAGATATGGGTACTGAAGTTTCTTCTCAGACTATACGGCGCACCCTGCGTAATGAAGGCCTCCATGCCAGAACTCCCAGGCGCACCCCCTTGCTGTCCCCAAAGAATAAGAAGAGTCGACTGCAGTATGCCAAAAGTCATGTGGACAAACCACAGAAGTTTTGGGATAGTGTTCTGTGGACTAATGAAACAAAATTAGAACTGTTTGGTCCAATGGATCAACGCTATGTTTGGAGGAGGAAGAACAAGAAAAGAACACCTTGCCTACTCAAGTCAAAGACGTTGGACCTTTTAACAGGACAATGATCCCAAGCATACCTCCAAGTCCACTAGAGCATGGTTGCAGATTAAAGGCTGGAACATTTTGAAGTGGCCATCGCAGTCACCAGACTTAAATCCGATTGAGAACCTCTGGTGGGACTTAAAGAAAGCAGTTGCAGTGCGCAAGCCTAAGAATGTGACTGAACTGGAGGCTTTTGCCCATGATGAATGGGCGAAGATACCCGTAGATCGCTGCAAGACACTTGTGTCAAGCTATGCTTCACGTTTAAAAGCTGTTATAACTGTAAAAGGATGTTGTACTAAGTACTAAGATTGAATGTCACTTGGGGGGTGAATAAAACTGATAATGATGTGAGCTCAGAAAAGACATTTGTGGTTATTTCATTATAAATGTTATATTTGTCTGACCTACACGTGCCTCTTTGATTTAATTGTAAGCAGGATGACTGAATGATCATAATCAATGTCAAACCGACCAAAACAATCAATTTCAATGGGGGTTGAATAATTTTGAACACAACTGTACATGTGGAGGCCACCTCCTATAATACCAAGTCATTACCATTATTCGGTCGGAGGGTAGACACTCGTAGCTAATGGGAAAATATGGCAGACATAACACGATTTGTTAGTGTGCTGTTGAGTTTGCATTTTGCCAGAAAGATATGTCAAGATATGTCGGCCCCATGTTTGTACTAGATCTGGTCTGGTAACACCTTTTCTATTATTGGTGCTTGAAGGGCAGGTGTGACTTAAGCACCTAAATGGCACTCTTCTCCCACCTCACGAGGTCCAGTGACACCAGAGTTCCTATGTGAACTGTGGGATGTCGACTATATCTATGGGAGTGCCTTTTGACAGTCTTTCTGTTTCACTGTTTCAAAAGTGTGAGAATCACACTTTTTTTGCAGTCTAAATTGTGTCTGAACAAAACTCACCAGAAGGTTTTAGGTACATTCCTATTAGGTTTTCTGCAAGGGACTTCTTTCGCTGGCTGTTTAACTAGTAGGGAATCCTGAGGCTTGAGCTTCTCCACGGTTTTGTTATCGGTCATGCGGCACTCAGTTGTCCTTAGTCCCTGATCTTCTATCTGTCTCCTGTCGACCCCTGCTCTGGGTCTGGCACTTGTTTGAAAAGGCTGGCTTGAATCTGCGTGGTTCTCTCAGTGACCTTCACACACCTGAAACGGTCCTCAGCCACCGTTTGGCTTTCCAGCTTTACCTTCTGATGTCCTTCACCATTACCAAGTCTCCCGGTTTCAGGTTATGTAAAGGCATCTGCGCTGGTCCAGGAAGTGTCTCCTTCACCTGTTTGTGTGCGGCAGACAAAGCAAAGGACAGATTTACTTACAATAACTTACCATCATTTGGTCTTCATACTTACCTTTCAGGTCACCTAGGCTCCCCTTTGGATCGATCCCAATGCCTGTATTGGGTGGTCTCCCAAAAAGGAACCTCAAATTGGCGGGGTTTGTTTTGTTTTGTTTCTAATTCTGGTTCTCATGTGAAACAGCACCAGGGGCAATGCCTTTGGCCATGGTAGACCTGTTTCTGTGCAGCACTTTAGCCAGTTTTTTTTTTTTTTTTTAAGTACCGTTTTCTTTTTCCACAACGCCACCACTGGCTGGGTAGTAGGAGCACTGTTGTCTTAGGTCAAATCCCAGGTGTTCACTTACAAGTTTCAGTAGCTGATTGGGAATGGTGTGCCGTTATCACTGGTAATTTTGTTTGGAATTTCCCATCTTGGAATAATTTCAGTTAGGAGGGCCTTTTATACTGCACTTGCATCTTGTTTAGAGGTTGTGAAGGCCTCGACCCGTTAAAAAAAAAAAAACTTCAACTTGACGAGGAAAAATCTCTTTCTCCTGCTAGGTGTTGGCACAATGAAGTCCATTTGCAAGTATTGGAATAGTTGTTTAGGTGTGGGGTGCACTGCTTGTGGCAGTCTAAGTGGTTTTCCTACATTGTTAGTGGTACATATAACACACCTTTCACAAAAGCCTTAGGAGGAAATTGTAAATCCCTTTGTGAACCAATCTCTATACATACCTCCTTTTGATGCATGGTCCACCCTGTGCATCAATTTCGCATAAGGGTGTTTGTAAGGCAAGGGAGATTATTGGGGCCACACCATGTCAAGAACCAGCTGATCTCCAGGCTGCTTTCTCTAGTAGTGTTGTGGCAGTTTGCATTTCCTGCATGGAAACTGTAGGGGTGGAACAACTCAAAAAGCTATTTTCCATGATTAATAATGTGAGAGCAGCTGCTTTAGCAGCCACATCCGCCTTGGCATTTCCCTGTGAAATAAGATCAGATTTGTTATTGTGAGCTTCACATTTACACACACTCACAGATTTTGTTATTAGCACAGCTTGCAGGAGATCTGTAATCAGGCCATGGTGAGTGATGGGTTTGCTAGACGTGTCAGAAAACATGTTTCCATAATGTGCAAAATCATGCAATACCCCAAAAGCATATCTGCTCTCAGTGTGGATGTTAACTATTTTTCCTTCAGGTAATTTGCATGCTTTAGTCAGGGCCACTAGATCTGCGGCTTGGGCAGAGAAGTGTGATGGGTGTGGTCCAGATAGTCATAGTGCTTTACTACAGCATACCCCACTCGGTTCTTGCCTGATGGTAGTATCTCTCTAGTCTAAGCCATCTACAAAACACTCAATGTCTGGGTTAGGTAACAGTGTTTCCTGCAGATCAGGCCTAGGGGAACAACATTCATTCAACTGCTGCCACATAATCGTGTGGTTCACTATCCGCTGCTGTTGGAGGAAGAAATTCAGGGTTAAGTACAGTACAACGTTTCCAAGTGACTTTAGGCATTTTTTAGAGAACAGTGTTGTAACGCAGCCAGCGGGCAGGTGTCAGGTCAAATGTTTTTTGCTCGATTTAAGATTTGAGAGACAGCATGTGGAACCAGTAGAGTCAGTTCGCTATATCCCACAAAGTCACACAACTCTACCCCACAGGTAGTGAGGCAAGTCTTCTGCTACTGGATCTAGTTTAGCTGAAAAATAGGCAACAGGTCTCCGTTTTCTGTTATGCAGAAGCACTGATGTCGTACATCCACCTTTCTTGTCCACTGTCTGTGTGAAAGGTCTGGTTGGGTCAGTTGTGCCTAAAGTCGGAGTGGTCTGTAAGATAGCTGTGTGTCATAAGCTTGGTTAGCTTTTAGCAATCATTTATGTGTTGCAAAAGAGCTGAGCCTGAAGAGAGCTGCAGATCTTCTAGGCTGCATTTCAATGTTTCATTATAAATGGTTGGTGACTCTCAGTAGCCTTGACAGAGTCTAGTGAATGTGTAGGCATTGCCTTTGAATAGGAATGCAAACAAGAATTGACTAAATGGGTCTACAGTAGACTAAAGAATACATTTGCGAGGTCTGCGACCGACAACCATTGACTAACCAACAGCAATTGGTTTAGGATTGTGTAAGGATCTGGTACATTCGGACGACTGTACCAGGCTGTTTTAACGACTGCTTCATTCACTGCTTTCAGATGGACAGGGTACAATCTCTATCTCAAACACGGGTGTGATTCCTTCCACAGCCTCTGGATTAAGCATATATTAAGATTTGCACTGGCGATAGTCAGATTTTGTTGTGATGTGTAGCGGTGGACAATCTTTAATCTTACCCACATTTGTAACCGTGATAGAAATTTTGGTGAAAGTTGGGTGCCATAAATGGCTAATGCAATCAGAGTAGTAATTAGCAGATGGGATCATTTTGACAACTCTCGTTAATGGAACTTTATAGTTTAGGGAAGTTGGCTAAGTGTTCTTTGTTACAGAAAACTGTTGGATCTGAGGTCCATTCCAATCGAATTCCCTCAGTTCCTCATCCACGGGCCCAAGCTCTTCCAAGGAAGGCTCTGGCAGGTGGTGTGCGAGACATGTGGAAATGATCCATCTATAGTAAACAAGTGTGGTCTGCCAACTCGATTGTGTGTTCAAAAACAATCGCTTCAACAACAAAGGTTCAGTTATTTCTTTATCATTAAACCAGTGTTTCTCATATTCTCTGTCTGGTCCCTTAATGTGAACAATGAGTGCAATGCAGTGCATCCGGTCTCGAATATTTTTTGTTAGCTGGATCAGTATACTTGCCAACGAGCATGTGGCTGACTGCATTCACTGCGGAGGAACATAGTTTCCATTTATAAACGTAAGTCAAGTTTAGGGGATCATTTGTAGTAACCACTATTCCCTCAGGGGAACTTCATTATGGCCAAATATAATTTCAGTAATAAGCCACGTTCTATGAGGTTAATTGACCAATGTTCAGAGATTAAAATGAGTGAATGGGTAACCCTGCCATTCACAGTGAAGTGGAGCAGAAACCTTTTATATTATGGTTAATCCTGAAGCTCCTACGGAATGCAGTGACCGCCCGCAAATTTTTAGCAGTGTTGAAAATGTGTCAGAAGGGTCGACAGAGTTCAGCACTGGAATTACATAAGAATGTGATTTTCTTATGTACAGTTAAAGGCATGGTTGGCATACGTTTGTAGGGTTCTAAGCCATATTTTACATACATAGGTGCCTTCAGGATTAAACATGCGCTCTAGGTATGTGATTGCATGTGCAATGTTATCTAAGTCAGTAGCGGAGAGTTCTGTTAGCTGAAGCGATTGTTCTTTGTAAAGCATAGAAAATTGTGACTCACCCAACCCTTCCGGCTCACCTTTCTACTCTCCCCTTTTGAAGATCAATCTTCTAGTCGAGTTGCTGAGCGAGTCCCTGCATGTATTTGCGTTGAGAGGGGATAGTCCAGTATACAGTGTTCTGGTTGCCCACACTTGTATCACACATTTGGGCCAAGTCCACGCCCTTTTCCTCTCAGTCCGTCACGTGGTCGTCCACGTCTATTCCCACGCTCTTTTTTGTCTCACTTGATTTGCTGAAGTGTCCTGTTATTTGAACTATCAAACTTTGAAAACTGCTTCTATTCCTTTAAGTGAGTAATCTTCAAATGTCTGTTAAAGTTGGTGGCGTTTGGGCTGTTTACCACCTTGTGGATTTTTCTTGCTAATCTATTGTCTTTTTCACAAATCTTGTAGAATTAGACTCTTGAAGCCATTTTTAGCAGTTTGTGAAGAATCTGTAGAGCTGAAACAACCAATCGATAAAATCGACAATATTTGCTAATGAATTTCCTTGTCAACGAACGCCATTATCAATTAGTTGGGCTGCTCAAGTTCCGGGTTAACGTGACCGGAAGATAACACAGTCGCATGCGAAAATGGCAGACAGCACAGGTGAACCCGGCAGCAGGTAAAAGCATGCGTCCCAAGTCATCCATGACATTGCAAGCATTTTATATTAAACGCAGCTGAGAAAAATTTACCTGGAAGTTATGCAAAGCGTAGCTCTTGTGGCATGAATGAGTGATGCACGAGAACGTAAAAAGAACTGTTGACACGGATGAAGGCGAAACATTAGCATGGCAAGCAAAAAAAAGTAAACTGTTTTTGTTAACTTCGGGACAATCACACTGGATCTGTTCTTTCGTGACTAGCGAGGTCATGCACTCACCTCACTCAGACATAGTGATTCAATTAAAACGGTGCGAACAAACACTAAATCTAAAAGCAGGAAGTTACAGCAGCAGTAAAAGATCACATTTTTATTCACTGTTGTGGTACTGCAGCTTTACTACGTTTAAATGCTTGTTTTTAATGTTTGTATATTTAATTTATACTTACCGTAATTTTCGTACTATATAAGCCTGAATTTGACAAAGATTTTTATTTTGAACATAAATAAGCCGCTGTTCAGCTTAGCAAACGAGCGTGCACACACAAAAAAAAGCAAAGAAAGCAAACAATGACTGAGTAAAGAGGGAACTGCTGTTATCAGAGACTTACAGTGCCCTCCACAATTATTGGCACCCCTGTTTAAGATGTGGTCGTGGACTTCTAAAAATTCTCCTTTTTTTTTTTTAAACAACATAGAACCCAAATGCAAAAAAAGAGAAAAATCCAACCTTTCATTTAAGTACTTAAATTTGGTGGTAAAAAAAAATCATACATTTAGAAAAAAAAAAAACTTGAAATCATGTGTCCCACAATTATTGGCACCCCTAACAATTCCTCTGAAAAAATTAATTTTTTTTTATATATATATATTTTTTTCTGTAGTTGCTAAGGTTGGTCAGGGTATCTAGGGACTTTTAATTAGTAATTCATGATTTCCTGTTTCCCTGGGGTATAAATATGACGTGACACAGAGACCTAATTCTCTTACCCATTTGTCAACATGGCAAAGACAAGAGAACACACCATTCAAGTAAGGCAGATGTGTGTCGACCTTCATAAGTCAGGCAATGGCTACAAGAAAATATCCACTCACCTTAACTTGCCGGTATCTACAGTCAGAGGAATCATTAAGAAGTTTAAAACAACTGGAACAGTAACAAACAAGGCTGGAAGAAGTCCCAAGTTTTTCTTGCCACAACGCACAGTGAGGAGGATGGTAAGAGAAGTAAAAAAATTTCCCAAGCTCACCGTCACAGAATTGCATCAAAGAGTGGCATCTTGGGGTCACAGAGTCTCCAAAACAACCATCAGACGCTCTCTACATGCCAACAAGCTGTTTGGGAGGCATGCAAGGAAAAAGCCTTTTCTCACTAACTCGCAAACGTAAACGCCTGGAGTTTGCTAAGCGGTACTGGGACTTCAACTGGGATCGTGTGCTTTGGTCAGATGAGACTAAGATTGATCTTTTTGGCAACAAACACTCTAAGTGGGTTTGGCGTAAAACAAAAGATGAGTATGCCGAAAAGCACCTCAGGCCCACCGTGAAGTATGGTGTAGGATCTGTGATGCTGTGGGCCTGTTTCTCTTCCAAAGGCCCTGGGAACCTTGTTAGGGTGCATGGCATTATGAACGCTTTGAAGTACCAGGATATTTTAAATAAAAACCTGATGGCCTCTGCCAGAAAGCTGAAGATGGGTCGTCATTGGGTCTTTCAGCAGGATAATGATCCAAAACATGTGGCAAAATCTACACAAAAGTGGTTCAGCAGTCACAAACTCAAGGTCTTCCCATGGCCATCTTAGTCTCCAGACCTCAACCCAGTCAAAAACCTGTGGGGCGAGCTAAAGAGAAGAGTGCATAAGAGAGGACCCAGGACACTGGATGATCTAGAAAGATTGTGCAAAGAAGAATGGTCAAAAATCCCTCTCTCTGTGTTCTCCAATCTTGTGAAATGTTATAGGAGGAGATTAAGTGCTGTCTTGTTGGCAAAAGGAGGTTGTACAAAGTATTAACATCAGGGGTGCCAATAATTGTGGCACACATGATTTTCATGATTTTTTTTTTTCTTTCTAAATGTGTGATTTTTTTTACCACCAAAGTAATGTACTTAAATAAAAGTTTGGATTTTTTTTCTTTTTTTGCATTTGGGTTCTATGTTGTTTAAAAAAAAAACGGAGAATTTTTTTAAGTCTACGACCACATCTTAACAGGGGTGCCAATAATTGTGGAGGGCACTGTTTGTTCTCTCATTTAAGCACAGGTCCCAAAGGTATTGAGCCATGACCCAAAGTTATTGAGAATGAGACAAATTTTTATTTTCACAAAGTCTGTGCACTCAATAATGCTTTCCACAGGAATTTATTCACTGGAAAAGATATTGCTGCTAGTAAGATTGCACCTAAATTAGCCATTAAACGGATTGCCATGGTGCTCAGGGCCCCCCAGTTCACCGCCTTTACTTGAAATATAAGAAAACATAACTGACGTGTTCGATGTACAGTCAACCCACGATAATTTGCGGTTCGAAACTCGCAGCTCAGAATATTTGCGGGGTTCTCATTTGGAACCTAATTTACAGCAAGTTGCGGATTATCTTAAAATTTGCAGGAATCCGCAGCGGAACCGAATGTTAGGAATAACATTTTAAAGTGTTTTCACTAACAAATTTCATACATTTTGTAAAAACACTAGTGTATTAAAGTGACAGGTGTCTAGATATATTCACCAAGGTACCGTATTGGGGGTGCGTACAAATCACTTATTTTCTGAACTTTCGGGGTTCTGGGGGACCACTGCAGTATGTTATTATACAACAATACAAAGAGAGAAGAAAATCGAAGCTTATCTAACAGTTCACAGTCGAAACCAGTGAATAGCCTTCAGGATTTTGTAATTGCAAATGGCATAATCTTCTATATGCCTGTAGATTGTCTTTGATATATGTCCAATCTCTAAATTTACCTCTTGTCTTTTGTTGTGCAACAGTCTCTCAAGACACGCGTTCGAGTTGTTCCATTATTGACTCTGCCGGTGAAGTTTTCTCCATGTGGAACCCTCTTTTCACCATATCTTTATAAGCCTCTTCAGCTATGCAATAGATGTTGGTCCCATCCTTATAATATACATGTAGTCTTGCTGGGTATGGAGTCAGGAATTGAATCTTCTTGGGTTTCAGCAATTTCTTCACCTCAGAGTATTCCTTCCTTTTCTGAAGAACTGCATCAGGGTAATCATTAGGGATGCACCGAAATTAAAATTCTTGTCCGAAAGCGAAAACCGAAAAAGAGGAAAGCAAGGCCGAAAACTGATAACTGAAACACAGAAAGAAATTATGGCAATTATTATTTCCACTGCATTTATGGCTATGAGTGTGTACTTACCTTACTAAAATCAAGGCATTTCAATTGCATAAATTAATATTAAAGTTTCAAAGAATAAATCAATTACAAATTATGAAAATATTTATTTATAGCACATTGCAACAATGCACAGGATAAAATTTATAAAAATTCAAACTGATGTAAAACTGATTGCTGAAATATCTGCAGTTATATGCTTATGGACGTGAGTTGCAACAACATTAAACAGCTCAGGTAAACACACCTTTGAAAAATGTCGCCTGCTCGGCATGGCATAATGGGGCTCAATGTGCTCGATCAGCCTACGAAACCCTGCATCCTCTACGACAGAGAATGGCTAATCATTTAAGGCAATGAATACCATAATCTTTTGTGTAATAACCTTTGCCTTGACACTATCACTGGGAAACTCCCTGCCTTGTCAAAAACGTCCGCCACAGACGGAGTGCGCATGTTCGGAGGGGTTTTGCTTTTCTGTGCTGCGTTCCTCTCATATTCAGCATAGCGATCGGGATGTTTGGATTTCAGGTGATAAATTAAACCCGACGTGCAGACGCACCTCCTATTGAAATTTCAGCATTACATTTTTTGCGAATCGCTATCCGTGGGTCTTTCTCAGATATACTGAAATACGTCCACACTGCAGACATGTTGCTTCAGACAAGCACATGCAGGCCGCGGTTTCTGTTTGCGTCATCACAACAAACTGTTTTGTGCACTTTTGGGCCATTTTCTGCCGAACATTTTCGGTGGCCAAATATTCGGTGCATCCCTAGTAATCATGATCAAAGTTGATTTATTGTTGGCCCACAAAGATGTCTATTTTTTTTCTTATATGCCTCTCGGCTCATTTCTTCTTTCATTTTGTACCTGAGGAATTTTACTATGATCGATCTGGGTCTTGTGGTTATTCCAGGTTTTAGTATAAGTGCCTGGTGCCCTTTCCACATACAGTTTTGTTTCAGGAGAAAATGTTTGAGTGACTTGCAGCATAAGTTTGAGAACTGAAGATACCAGTTGCTAGAGCTTTAGTTTAGAAATGTTGCCCCATTTGTGTCTGATACAGGATTCTTTTTGCTCAGTAGATGTGGGTCTTCTTTGTTGTATTTCCCATTTCATGATTCATCAAATGTTTTCAATTCATTCATTCATGATTCATTCTATATCAGGAAAATCGCCCCAGACATACTACCAATGCCATTAAGAATTATTTGCAGCATCGAGAAAATCAAGGAGTCCTGGAAGTCCTGGATCAAGGAGTCCATGGTTTGGTTCAGAGACTGTGTGCAAGTGTATCTAGAAGAATTGATACTGTTTTGCAGGCAAAGGGTGCTGCACTAAATATTTATTTGATGTGAATTTCTCTTCTATTCATTTGATTTGCATTTTTTTTTAAATAAGCTATCCTCACTTCTATTCTTCTATCTGCATTTTGTTGCCTTGTACTTGTAGTTGTGTACTAACAATGAAGTTGAATCTAATCAAATTGTTTTTTATAAATAATTCTTTCTTTGCAGCATTTTCATGCCATCCTAAATCTTTTGCATAGTACCACACACACACTTCTATACACACATTTTTATTGATTAAACACTTAATTTTTTTTAATTATCAGTAAGGTGCTAGATTGTATAGACAAGTATAGATTGTACTTTTAAATAAATATCATTGCTACAACTGCATTCTTACATACACCTTAAATGCCACCCTTGCCAATCAGTTTTTTTCACAGGCCTTGTGTTTGACACACGTCTTTTTGCATCCTTCTGATTAGTTTTACATTTTTGGACTGTTGATAAGCATGCCTCAAGAAAGTTAGGTTCTCACTTGCAAATGTTATTCTCTGTATGCTATAACTTCAGGTACTGCCACCTTGTGCGTAAGAAGAGTTAGAGTGCATATTTAGTATAAAGGTTTTGCATCTCTGATCATCAAAATCTCCAGCATTGTCACATGGGCATGGACAAATGTAACATAGAGCATGAAAACCAAATATATTTGTAAATGTTTTAAAGTAATTATGGTGTTTTAAATTAAATAAATCATCAGGACACAGACAACAAAACTTATATTTTTACACGGGTGGGTTTAATTGCAAAATTTGTACATCATGGTGAATTTTGGTATACATAATATTTTCTTTTTTATATGTGAGTAAAGAAAGGACAGTAAATAATTGTGTTGCTTTGAAGGTTTTTTTATATATATATATAATGTGTATGTGTGTGTGTGTGTATATATATATATATATATATATATATATATATACTCCTGAACAAAATCTTGAGGCTGGGAGAAACTTTCCAAGTATTCGAATTCGGATGAACTTTTGATCAGCTGATGAACCTGTTTGAGTTTAAATGCAGTTTTCAATAAATTGCCAATCTCAGTTTTTTGTCTCTTGCTTCTTTTTCTTCTTTTGACATTTTGAAGAAGTTTTTACAACCTGGTTATGATCCACCAGCGTGAAATGTGAATACTTGGAATGTTTCCCCTGGTCTTAAGATTTTGTTTAGGTTTATATATATATATATATATATATATATATA